>JAAAKQ030481929.1:0-22293 GCA_010016005.3 Zanna intricata
ACACACGCTACAATTCGTTCATCACATCCTCTGAAGATATAACCTAGCGGTGATTCCGGAGGTGAAACAAAAAAAAAAAAAAAAAAAAAAAAAAAAAAAATATAGGTTGTTTATTCATTTAACTTGCTGTTTTTGTTAAATCTAGTGTTTTGTAAAAACAGCATTCACACTATTACAAGGAACACATAAAAACATTTAGAGTACTGCATACAATAACAGAATACTCCTCCTCATTGCAAATCATCGCATAAACATTAGAAAATTAGAAGTAACATGAAAATTTTACACATAAAAATCACGACCTCAAGATACTTCAACATTGAAAAATTAAAACTCACTAATCTGATGGTTGACATTAACAATAGTGCTATAAGCTACTTCACTGAAGATGTTGGTATTAGCTCCAGAAGAATAATTCCATTGATTTTAAAGTCATTTATGATACTTGAAGATTTTTAATCATAATGTGATAAAAAAATTATCTACTCAAGTACATGCATCGTATTATAAAGTCTGAAATGATTAATTTATGAAATTTGATTTGGTATATCACCTAGAACGTTGATATCATATTTTTGAATGAACTAAAGTAATTATTAATGCTTTCTACTTCACTTATTGAGACAATTTAGTTTGATGATAGTGTTTTTTTACAAACACTTATTAATAAACTGTTAAGCTAGCTTATTGAATAACTGTTCATTAAATACTACACTTATATATGTTTGATTAGTATAGGAACTGAGCTATGGAGCAAAATTTATTATCTATGAAAATGTCCTTTACAATCTTATTTACTGATTTTCAGTAAATCTCAGTCCACTGTTTAGTCATGAGCAGCAGATTATCAATGTCTAATTCTTATTATGTGATTAATCATCAGGGAATAGATTAGTAACTTAATTTTGTTGCGTATAAACTGAAATAAATGAAATAGTAATAGAATATCTATTACACAGCTGGCTACACTTACCTAATAAATACTTGTGCCCTTTTCAAATTAGACTGAAGGACAAACTAGTAATAAGATCTAACCAGTAATTATAAACTAGTAAGCGCAGTAACTCTTAAGGTTAAAGGGTCATTTTTTGTTTTGGTTAAATGCCTTAGAGTTGCTTTATACTGAAGAGCACTGGCAACTGCAGTAGAGAAAAGTCTGCTAACAGTGAATGATTTGAAGAGGAACAAAAATTCAAAATCTGTTTCACTCTTGTACTGTGTTATTTTATTGGTTGAAATCCTTTTTGTGTTTAACAAACTTTTCCACCAGCCCATTTTAAATTACTGAACAGGCTCGCTTTCTAATATACTTACATTATATCATGAATATTCCTAAAAACAAGCTGATTGATCTGAAAAAATTATTTCTGTGAATTTAAAAAATGGGACAAAAGTAAAGAATTTTCCAGATGACAAAGGCAGCTGGAAAATATTACCAATAAAACATCCATTCATCAGCTAATATTTTGTTACCACATGCCTAACCTAACATCGGTGGATGCAACGCGATAGCATTTCAGATGTCAGCGGGAGTGCAGTATACGTACGCGTGTACACAGGAGGCACTCCCACCTCATAGCTAGCTGATCTCGTACATAACCCCACCAAAGCGGTGCTGCAGCTCCACCACTACAGGCTCCAATAAAGAAAGCTTCACTAGCGTGAATTTTCAATTCATCGTCGATCACCGCCTGGAGAAGGTCAACAAGAAGAAGATGGAAGAAGACAGAAGTTACCTTGCCGGCTCAACGTGGGACCACCCAGGGGATGCTAGCATCTCCATTGGACCAGCAGGCCTGGCCGGTCCACTGAGGGAGCCGCTGGTTGCGGAGGCTACCTTCCCGCTCCAGCTCCCAGGGCTTCAATCGCCGAGCGTGGGATCGCTCGGGGAGAACCGCCTCGGCCGCGCCGTTGAAAGACTACCGACACCAACCCGACACTATGGGGCTCTGGGGGCCATCACTGTCATGCTGTAGTGGGAACCCAACTGCCGCTGAGGGCCTGGTCTAATTTCAATGGACGAGCTCTTTCATGTCCCCGACCACAGCTGAGTCGACTTCGCCAGAGACCATGGACCCAACAGCTCTTCTTATAGCTAACGCAAAAAACGGCCCTTTTTAGGGCCACCATTCCAGAAATCTCAAACAGCCCTTCTCAGGGCTATCACAAGGTTTTAAACTACAACGAGTTGTCAAAGCCATTCAGTGACAAAAACAGCCCTTTTCAGGACCAACACAAGGTTTTAAAGTGCCAGGTACCATTGAAGTCATTCGGCGACAATATAAATAGATTAACAGAAATATTACAGTGCCATGTTTTCATATTTTATTATCTGTAACTTCAATGACATTTTCTCAAGTGAAATATCTACTTCCAATATTCTCCATCAAAATGATCAAATTTTGTTTTTATATTTTGAATTCTACTAGGTTAGATTACATGCAGATAACAATATTTACAACCAAATCAAATTACTTTCATCATTAATTGCATGTTAAAAATCTTATTATTACAGTTTCAAAACTACCTACATTCATATTTACAAATTTAGTCACGTGGAGTTACTATTTGATATATTTTATATTTGACTGAACAGCATATACCATGGAGTTAGTGATTTTATATTTTGATGAGTTTGTTTGTAGTTAATATAATAACAAACAGTTCATTTTTGGATACAAGCAGGAAGGTTACCAACACAAAATTGAAAACAAATCATAAAAATGCTAGAGTATAGATAGATGATATTGCTGAAACATAAGAAAAGAAATAGCCATAAACAAACAAAACATTCAAGAAGTAACATAAAAAGGAAAAAGAAAACAAAAAAAAAACATAAAGAAAGAGGTTATCAAAAGGATTTTGAAAACCTCTTTATTTACTACTTTCTTTCATTCCTAGGAAAGTTATGAGCAAAAACGGTTTAATATGATGTATAAACAGTTAAAATAGATGAATTAAAAAAAAAATGTGTTGCATTTATTTTATTAATTATTTAATTAACAATATTAAACATAAATCAAAGTGTAAAGCCCCATGAACTAAAAGTAACCTAAGTAGGGTGTGATGTGTACTTTAAATTATAACTGATGGTTATTTAATACAGATGACAAAGAGATAGGATATTGACAAATAAATAAAAAGGATGATGTAATGTTAAATGTTCAAAGAAACTATAAGAAAATTTCTATAAATGTTGCTAAGGCAGATACTATAGAAAATGAATGAGTAACTTTTAAAGAATAAACATTTAAAACACAAGGAAGGATGTTAAATAGAAAAGTAAAAGTCAGCAGAAAATTATCATGATGAGTGCACTAGAGTTGATGAATGAATTTAGAATAAACAAAAATGCATAATCTCAAGAAGTTATAAACGTTATTTAGAAAAGTAATTAAAAGAAACCAGGAAACACCCAAGAAAGATAAAGCTGAAGGAAAGATATAATAAGGATCAAAGAAATATAACAACCACCATAAAGTGTATGTGCAAGGGTACAGAAAATTTTGAGAATAAAGGGAAAATGTATCAGTCTAATACATTTTTGTTGTGTGCATGCAAGCACGCACATATTATATAATGTTAATCTATATTAAGATGTTAAACTTTTTCAATTATGTGTAAAATATAAAAACTGTCATTAATGTAATTTGTATACAAGGTGATCGTCAAATTTTTATTCTATTTTGCTGTTGAGAGATTTTGAATGCTTATTTTTTGTCTATTTGAAACTATGCTCTATTGGCCAGTGTTGATAAATTTAAAATTTATAGAATTCAGTCTACATTTTCAAGGAGCATTTAATTTATTTGATGATTATGATTTATTTGTAATGGTTTTTTTTCTACTTGATGGTAGGTTGTATTCACATTTTTTCAATCCCTGATTTTCTTTCAGTCTTTGTACATGTTACTATGATGTATTTTTATTATGTTATTTATTTTGTGAAGAAGTGGGTCAATGGATGTTTTGTTATATTGGTTTATGTAAATACATGCACACAAATGTGTGTGTGTGTGTGTGTGCACGTGCGCATGCATGTGTGTGTGTGTGTGTGTGTACGCACACGAGCGTGTGTGTGTGTGCAAGCACTACATATTTTATAGGACTACGTTTTTGTGATCTTCAAGCCACACAAATATGTTGTGTAGTCTGAGGATTATAATACTTCAAAAAACAAATACTTTATATGAGACTGAATAGTTTAAGCTGCTGTGATTACATGTCCATAATTTTGTTTGTATGTTTAGAATGAATGCTTTGTTGGTCAGTTTTTAGGATGGGGTAAAGAAAATTTATTTGCCCTACAATTTTTCTGATACATTTTGTTGTAGTACAATAATAACATGATGTCATTAACATGTTAGTATATTATTATCTGGGCATGTTTTCCAGTAAAGGTAGATACAATGTGGCCCTTTAAAATCAAATAAAGAAAGAAAAAAAAAGAAAATAAAACAAACTATTATTCACAACCTACAACTACCAAACAAAATACCCATGGAATATAATCTAAACTCAGACTACAGTGTTCTACATTAAGCAAATGGGACCATATTCAAAAAACAATAAACACACTAGGATTCTATATCAACATAGTGTTCATCAAGTGACTTATAGATTCAAATCACAATAACTAAATACCATTACTAGCTAAATAACTAACTAAATAAACCATTCCATTCAGTATATACACAAAGAAGAATGGAATTTTTGACATTATCAAACATTATAGAATAAACAAACATGCAAAAACATGTAGTAAAGGTAAATTGAATGAACACACTTCAAATTTTACACATTTTCTTTTTTGTTTTATTAATGTTCTAAATTCAATTCTTCTAATTCAAGAAATTATCATCAATATATCAGGATGCCTAATTGAGAAACAACAGCAGTAGTCACTGAAGATGGCAGCACTGAGTGTATTATGGCTTAAGTTTTTTAAAATGTTGTATTTTATAAACTGAGTTTAGTTTGTCATTTAAAAATTAATTGTTCTTACAGTAATATTCACCAACGACTATCAGTAAGAAAAACATGATAAAAATAAAGAGCTAGGATTTGTTAATGATATTATTCTTTAGATAGAAATTGAAGATGAGTTACAAGAAAATTGATCAACCCAGATTTATTGCTTGGACAGAAATCAGTTTAAAAATACATAAAAATGAAAGAAAGGTAATAAAATACGATAGTAAGCAATACAAAATGCAATAAACATTAAGGCAAACATAGTATCAGACATTACAGAGTTTAATTATTTAGTATAAAAGTGTAATAGATAGACAAAATAAGAAAGACATCAAAAGCAAACTATCACAAGACCTTCTTCCAAAATAGAAAGTCTGCTAGTATCAAATTTAGTCTAGGCAGGAAGTTCTTAAAATATTTTGTTGGTACATGACACTTCATGATAGCAATAAATGGACAAAAGGAAAAGAAGAAAGGCTTTTGAAATGTAGGGTGTTACCAGCAGATGTTAAACAAGGTGAAGGCTGATATCATTCAAAATGAGGAAGTCTTAAGAAAAAGGAGAGAAGAGAAGAAATAATTTTAGTAGAATCTCTTAGAGGTAGATTAGGTTAGTAAACCATATAATAAAAATCCAGATTCAGTTAATACTATAATAAAGTGTAAAAACTTATAGGAAGGTAAGGTTGGAATAAAATATGGTAAAGGATCTGTCAAATATATTGAGGTTAAAAGATTGGCAGAGAAATTGAGGAAAGTACCAGGTCAGTCAAATATCTGTGCTAAGCGGCCTCCATGATGTGAGTGATAGCATCTTGGCCTTTCATCCGGAGGTTCCAGTTTCAAATCCTGGTCAGGCATGGCATTTTCACAAACACTACAAATCATTTATTTCATCCTCTGATGTAATACCTAACAGTGGTTCCAGAGGTAAAAAAAAATCTGTGCTAGACCCCTCCCCCTCCCACTAAAAAAGACGTGATTCAAGTTTATAGTGAAGGAAAAAATAAAAAATAATCCTAAACAACATAAAAAGCTTTAAATCTCTATCAAATTAATTTTACCCAATAAGAGTTAAACTTGGTGAATCATGGAATAATTTTTGGATTAGGGATAAAATAAAATAATGTATTACTATTTTTTATTATAATAGATATGTTATTATTACTGGGCTTTGCTTAAAACAGAAATGGAAACATTTTGCAATGAACATAAATTTTATATATCCTTTTACGAAAAATGAAGACTGTAAACTGCTTTGTTACATTCATTAAAAAGAAAATAAATTAAAAAAAAAACAGAAAAAACTGTTTGCCAAGAAAAACATACCACTAAAAGTTGTCATTTATACATGTATTCAAAAGTTAAATATATTAATAATATATAAATATATATATATATATATAAGACTAATAAGGCTATAAAAAAACTACATAAATATATAATAAAAACAAAAGTTATTTTTTAATTATAACAAATTTCTAAATAAAAAATAAATTTTCATACTAAATAACAATAAATTTATAAATTAGGCACATAATACTTATATAACAAATAATTATACTTTTATAAAAACTACAATAAAAAAAATATTTATATACTACAATACAATTCTCTCTCAATTTTATTTTCAAATATGTGCAAAGTGTTGAATTAATTTAACAACACTTTTTAACAACAACACATTAACATAATGTCACAAATTGGTGAAATTTTTTTTCGGTAACATAATTGTAAAAAACGTTGGTGTCATTTTCTTAGCAGCTAATAAATTACTACACTCGCATTACCAAACATTTATATCATTCTGCATTCAGCTAAGGACTATCCAAATGTAAACAAACTGCAGTAAAATATATGCTGCCTCAAATGTTAAATATATATATCATATAATAAATATATCATATATAATATAAACAAAGCGTCCTCTGGACTTCTTCTGAATAATAATCTGCTTTGTTGGATAATATTGCTGTACGTCTCATTGCAGTATTGTGAAACAAGTTTTAAGCAACTAATTAGATTTAATAATGCATTTTTTTAATTATTATCATTCATTGTTTCAAAGTATATTTTTTGTCAGTCATATATATATATATTATTATTATTTAATATATATATATATTAAAAAAATGCATTATTAAATCTAATTAGTTGCTTAAAACTTGTTTCACAATACTGCAATGAGACATACAGCAATATTATCCAACAAAGCAGATTATTATTCAGAAGAAGTACAGAGGACGCTTTATTTATGTTGTACCAGCGAAAGATGTTCTTATCAAGTGATTTAATTGTTTACAATATGTACAGACAATTAAATAATGCCTCAATTGAGATTCTACATCACAAATTACCAAAGTGATAGCATACATAAAAAACTTTAATTATCATATTAAATAAATTTGTATGCTGTACTGATTTGTTCTTTTATATTTAATTTATTGATAATAAATTCTAATCAGTTTTCATTCCTTAACAATAATAACATAGATTGTGTGTAATAGATCAGTAAAAGTATGTAGAAACAAGGTGAATATAATTAATAAGTAATTACGTGGTGAATCTGAAACTTATAAATAGTGAATAATAAATAATTAGATTAAAAATGACAGGAATCTTGAAAGACATTCTGTACAAAACACTTTTTTGTAGTTTTGATGAAAAAATATTTTCAAGTGTTGTCAAATTCACAGAAATGAGTTTAGTTTACAGATTGAACGGTACAGTTTGCTGCTTGAATTTGCCACTTGATGACTCTCACAAATAAAAGTAAGCGCATCAGATAGCTCTTGTGCTGAATAAAATTTAGTGTTTAAGCAACCAAGTAACATATATTTTCTGTTGTCCATAACAAAATGTAATAAAATTTGAAAATAAAAAACAATATTAAATCAATCTCTTTTCTGATTTTATGTAATCTTTGTACTGCTCCTTCTTCAACTAATGTGTGTAACAGATTAATAAAAGGTCGGTCTGATATACATGTATATATATATATATATAATATGCTGATATGTTACTGTTTGCTGCCACATATACAACACAATAATTACAATAATGTATTGTTATACTGTAATGCTGCGACATGTTATAGATGTTGCATTTATTGGTACTAATTATAAGCTGTTAAACCTGTTCAATATGCGATTAATAGTAGCTTTTGATTCTAATTGCACTTAACAAACACATAAGAGAAAAAATATAATAAAAGCTGTACATAAATTTTAATTACATATTAAAGAGGTTTTCTAAATATTAATGAACTGGTATTTAAAATAACATTGGTATAAATGACAGCATCACTATACAAGAAGAAAAAATAATTAATTCCATATTGCTGAAGAAGGAATTGAAAACAAAATAAGATCATTCTGAAAGCAAAAAAAACAAAAAGATAAAGTGAGTTAAAGTAACTGACTTTCAGAAGAAAGTAAAGCAAGTTGAAATGAGTTTTCATATATACTTTTAAAATAATTTTCACTCACTGAATATTAATAATCTCATAACTATAAAACAATAACAATAAAATTTGTATGATTAAATTGCATAAAAGACATTTTGTTTATTATCTTTTACGTCAGTTTCATTAACTGAATAATCAAACCCTAAAACATTAAAAATTGCTGTTGTTTTAGTGAAATTTATTTTTCTGGACAAAGACTCCAATTATTTTACTTTACTTCATTTTTAGTTACTCAGTAACTTAATTACTTAATTCTTAGTTTATAATTTTACTCCTTACCTGCATATTTTGAATAATTGATTTAATCAATATTACACAATAAACATTTGTAAATTTTATGAGCTAATTTTTTTTATAACCCAGCCTTTTTGCAGCTAAATCTTTAGAAACTATAATAATTCCATGATGTTATGGGGGATGTCATTAAATCTAAAACAAGGTATTTTCCTGTACACTGTTCTTTTTTGTTATTCCTCCAGGCAAATATTGTAACAATTCCTCAAGGTAACCATGGAGTAGCGCACATCTACCCTTATCAGATATGATCTGGATATAATTTACATAAAAGTATGTAATGATCTGAATTAAATATTTATTTATATAGCAATCTGTATTTTTCAGTAGTCTGAGTTATATAATAGTTTTGAACTATTCTTGCATTATTAATTCAGATTAGTATGACTAACTTAAGAAAAAATTTCTATAAATTAAAAAAAATTAAGAAATGTAATATGAAAAAGAAATCTTGAATGTATGATGCAAATATTTTTACATCAAGAACTGATATACTGTAAGATTGTTTTTTGTAGTGGGTGGCAACCCAAAACCTATACATACTCCCTCATCTCAACCACTTGATTGCAATTATTTATATTTAAAACTAATATTGTAAAAAAGGTGTAATTTATGCTATTACTATCAAATTATATAACTACCAAATTACCACACTACAAAATTAACAGACCATAAAATTAACCATCTTAATCTAATACATAGGCCAGGAAAATAATTATGTGGAGTCTTCAATAAAATTTCAATTCAAGGCATTCATTCAGCCACCAGAAACAATATAACAGAATCAAGGGCACTTTATTATGAGGCTGAAATATTTAGCTAGATATTAAGTAATACATTTTAAGAAAAGTGTGAATGTCAATGTTTGTGAGTGGAGGAATTTTTTATTCAGTTTTCTACAGAATGACAAAATATTCAGATGCAATTTTTTGCATAAAAAATGATGTAAGTGTTAATCAAATTATGGAAAAATGCATATATATATTTTTTATAATAGTCTACATAAGCACACTACGTATAAATGTAACAGTGTAACATTATAAAAGCAAGGATTTTATTGAATAACAATGATTCATCACTGCTTAGTTTTAAACAGCATGCATAGGCGTATGTATTTACATAACTAAAAAAAAAAAAATATGCACAGACACATATAGCAATCACAATCATTGAACATTAAAAATTTTAAAAATGTAACATTAAAAATTGATACTTATATTTAAACAATTAAATAAAACACTTCATGGATTATTAGTCATATAACGTTAAAACTTCACAATGTAGAACGATTATAACAACAATAACATTATTATTATTTATAATAACAACAATAACAGTGAAATATGTAAGCATTTTATATTTATTCAAATTATTATATTAGCTGATTACCATAATTATTATTTTAGTAAACATAAGTCTGTTTTGTCAAATGCCACACTGCTACTACTAGTTGTAAGGACTTTTTAATTATGAGAAAATTAAAAATAACTTAAGCAATCAACACAACATATTTTGGTCTGATTATTATTTTTCTAAACTACGTAGAAGAGCATATAAATTAAATATATAATTATATTTTTTTAAAATCAGATAATCTAAATTTTTCATTAGAATAATGAGTTATCAGTTACAAAATTATTAAAATGTTTACTGTAGTAGTTTTCAATTTAAAATAAATTTCTAGTAACAGATTTACAACAGATTATAAGCCAGCATATCATTATTTTCATTTTATTACAATTTTGTGACTACCATCTGCTTCATAATATTATAAGATGTTAAAACAAATGTGAAACTGTTGTAGTCTAGTCTACCAGTCATAAAATCGATACTCTCTTAAGCAGAAGTACGTTTTCTTTTACCATTTAAACTGAAGAAAAAATGTGTTAAGATATCATACATGTTTGCTGCTTAAAACTTCCAAACGGCTACATTGATTTTTATGAAATATCAAATTTTTTGTCTGGTCAATTATAAATATCTTCAGTATTTGTTAAGCAACATAACCAATTTTAAGAAAATTCCAAAACTTTCTTTTGTCAACTTTTTTCTCCTCTTTTATAACAATTATTTTTTTGTTTTTTCTGTCCTGAATATGTTAATATAATTTACTATTAAGTGAGATTTTTCCATTGTCCATATTTACTTTAAAATCCAAATTCTTTCAGTTTTAATTAATAAATGTTTGAATAAAATTGTGCAATATTGATGAAATGAATTATCATTAAAATTGATTTATAATTTTATTTTTATAAATAATATTTATAAAACTTTTGGGTTATGTTATACATAAAACATTTTAAAATATATATTAAAGATTTTTCTTTGTTATTAAATCCAATAGTAAAACCTGTATCAGGAGTTACTCTATTTTTCTTTATGAAAGATGATGTTTAATACAGATTGGAAGAAAAGTTAATAGTACAAAATTAATTAGAAATAAAGAGCAGATTATTTTTCATTTTGTCATGTTTTGCATACTGTATTGGTATTTTTATTTGCTAATTCTAAACAATGTAAAATGTATGTAATCATTTAAAACTGATTATTACACGAAAGTGTAATCTACTAGTTTTGCTGACACAACTAAACTCAATTACTTTGCATTTTTTCACACCTTCAATTTTCAGTAAATAAAAAGAAAAATTGTAGGTTACAAACCCTTAAAATGCGGCTTGGGCAAGTTATATCAAAACAACGTCACATTCATGCTATGTGCACCAGGAGATAGCAAAGGCATTTTTAGCCAAAAAACTGATCAAGTATGCTGGAAGGAAAAACAACAAAAGCACTAAGGTACACATGGAACACACTCAGCAGAGTTCTCAATCGGCAGAAAGACTGCAGGGTCCCCCAACTCAGACGGTGCAATTAAGTCACAGGGGGGGGGGGAGCTTTCCGGATATCCTTAAGAAGGTGAAACAAGGAGTAGAAGGAGAATCCCCAGAAATATTATCTGATAGAAAGGGCCAGTCGGGCGAAGTCTTAATACGAATAAGGGATGAAGGGGCTCAGGTGCAAAACTTCCGGAAGGAGATAGCGGATGCAGTGCCGGAGGTTCAGGTGTCATGTGTCAGAAGATACAGGATCAAGAGGGTAGTATTAAAAGATATTGATGCCCTATCGACTACTGAAGATGTGGGTGAAGCAATAACCAAGGTCACCGTGATGAACCCGGAACAGTTAACCGGAATCACTTTGCATGAGTCTTTTCGCAGTCTAAGACTGCCACAATGCTGCCGCCCAGTAACGAACAGAACAGCTCTGCAAGGCCGAAAGAATAAAAGTTGGATGGGTTTCGTGTAGAGTCTTCCTAGGGGAACAAATAGACAGGTGTTTCTGATGTTGAGCCCAGGGCCACAGAACGAGCAAATGCGATGGACCTGATCGTAGCAGAGCTTACTTGGCCTGTGGAAAAGAGGGACACTACAGAATTGACTGCAGGAAGGTAAGACAGTGAAGTTCACATGGCGCCGGAGGCTTGGATGCACTGACACGATGCAATGATTAGGATTCTCTTAAAAAATGAGAACAGGAGTGTCTTTTCCCATGACCTTGTGGAGGAGATCATGAGGGTGCACGGCGTTGACTTCGTTGTTACAACTGAGCCGAATTGATTTACAGCTGCCAAAACCTCTTGGACCGCCGACACACATGGAGATGTTGCTGTGAAAGATTACTCAGGGTCTTATGCCTGGCGTTTATACAAGAGAGATAAGGGAATAATCGCTATAGAGCTAGCGGAAACAATCATTATAGGAGTTTACATAACACCGAACCGTGAACATGAAGAGTTCCTGCAGTATATACACAGATTGCATAATCAGGGGAACCACTAAGAAAATAATACTTGTTGGTGATTTCAATGACAAATCTACAGCAACGGGCAGCGACTATACCAATCATCGAGGAGATGCATGGTATAACTAATGCTTTGTTGTTGGTGGAACTAATGCTGCAGGCTGGGCTTCATTGTTTGAATGATCCCACTCCGACTTATCATGTGAGAGGACACTCATTAGTATTGGACCTGATTATAATAGATGAGAGATGGGACTTACAGGACTGTCGAATCAGTGTACTAGAAGAGGTGACTGCCAGTGACCACCTGGCTGTATTGCTTACAATGACAGACCCCTCTCTTAGGCACAGGGTGTCATTTAAACCACGGAGATTAGCAGACACTCAGACGAACAGGTTGGTGAATAAATATATGCAAGATTGGGCACAGTACAGATCACTCCTGAATCCTTCAGGGATACTATCAGAGAACAAATAAACAGAATATTTAGTGTGTAACACACATAAGAAGCGGGTGTACTGCTGGACTGAAGAAATAAGTGCATTTCGTAATGAGCTGATGTGGCACAGGAGAAGGGTGCAAAGACTACATAGAGATATGATGGATGAAGATGACGTCAAAATAGTCCTAGCGGCTTATCGATCCAAAGACCTTAACTATGCAATCAAGGAGGTGAAGCGAGCCAAATGCTGAGAGCTCTCCGAGGACCTGGAAAACGATCCATGGGGTCTAGGTTACAAGATTATCACCAAGAAGCTGGGGAGGAGATTGCTTATCCTACCGAAAAGAGAGGCAGAAGATGTGATGATAAGGCTATTCCCCTGGGAGGAAGTAATCATGCAACCACCAACGGAGTTTGATAAGCGGAATTTCACACTCGGCGAACTACAGATGGCGGTAACAGGATTGCGCAATACAAGTAGTCCGAGACCGGATGGTATCCGGCCACAATAATCAAAAGTTTGCTAGAGAAGATGCCAGCACAAGTCCTGGCAATGTATAAGCAACAGGTGGAGACAGGTTCCTTCCCCGTAACCTGGAGATCGACACGCACAGTATTCATTCCAAAAAAGAGAGGTGAGGATAAACACACGGAGGTGCGGCCTCTCTGCCTTCTGAACACCGCCGCCAAAGTTATGGAAAGGGCGGTGTGTTGTAGACTGCAGGAGGAGATAGATATTGATGGGGGGGCTGCATGAGAATCAGTTCGGCTTCGTTATAGGGAAGTTGGCCTTGCACACTATACAAAACATTGTTGCATGGACAAAGGATACAAGGAGGGAAACCTGGAGGACCTGAGTTGTTCTGCCGTTGGTGCTGCTGGACGTGAATCGGTCCCTTAGGACATTGCACTCACGAATTGGCGGAATTACCTCATAAAGCAAATGTCTGAATACTTCAGCGAAAGGTGGACGCATATTGAGACGTTAGAGGGTACGCTAAACTGGAAAATATGTGGAGGTGTCCTTCAGGGCTCAGTGGTGAGGCCACTAATTTGGAATGTCGTTTTCGACGGTGTATTGAGGCTCCCACTGCCAGAATCGACGGAAATAATTGCGTACGCCGATGATCTGGCGCTTATGATTTCAGGCAAGAATGAAGACGAAATAATGGACCAAGGTAACGAGGCCTTAGCTTTAATAAACAACTGGATGATACGAAACAAGCTGCGTATAACACCGGAAAAGTCTCAACTACTGTTGATCATCGGAAAAAGGCGGATAAGGGAGGTAGCCCTAAACATACAAGGAACGAGGATCCTAAGTGTTAGCAGGGTTAAATACCTCGGATTGTGATTGACAGACATCTCAATTTCACTAATCATATAATATACTTGTGCCAAAGGGCTGATTTAGCCACGAAAACTCTGTGGGGCTTAATGATGTCTGAAATGGGACCTAAAGCGAGCAAGAAGGCAGTGATTACGACCTCCGTAACGTCAATCATTTTATACGGCTTGCCTGTCTGGGATGTTACGATTAGTAAAATACGCAACCAGAATAGATTCATTACAACTCACAGAAGATCCCTGATTCTTATAGTTTTGGCTTACCGAACAGCATCATATGCCGCTCTCTGTCTGCTATCAAGGGTCCCACCCATGGATCTTTTATTAAAGGAACGAGCCTTACGGCACGAAGGAATGGGTAGAGTGGAGGCACGAAAAATCATAATCCAAGAGTGGAGTCTAAGATGGAATGAAAGTGAAAAGCGGCGTGGACGAGACGCTTATTCCCGGACTTGAAAAGAAGGCTAGCATGCAAACACTGGGGCATTGGATATTGTATGGCGCAAATGTTCACAGGTTATGGGTGTTTCAATTCCTATTTGTGCATATTCTGTCTAAGAGAAACATCTACTTGTTCCTCAAAAGTTCGCGAAAGCGAGGATTCACTGGAACATGTGCTTTTTTTACTGCCCAAGATGGGAAGCAGAGAGAAGGATTACAGAGGTTGGGTGTCTATCTCCCGACAGTTTAGGCAACTATATTCTGTCCTCAGTGGAGGCTTGGAGGGAGGTAGAAGACTTAATTACCAAAATGATAAAGAGCAAGGGAAAGCTAGACAGGCAGCAGGGGTATTGACTCTGCCTTTGGGGGGATGGACAGCCCCACTCGGGAGTGCCGTATTGATGATCGACTGGGACTCCATATAGCCCCCTCTCTGGAGGCATGAGGATCGCAGACCAAAACAGTTAAAAAAGAAGTCCCAAAAAAGTAGCCCCAAATTAATATACAAAAAGAAGACCCATGCCCAAAGATGGATTTTGAAATAAAGAGAGAAACCTAGTTATTCACATTCTTGAGTTCCGCTGTAGCAACCCACTACAGCAAGCCGTGTCTGGGTTGTGTCATACTTGATTGGAGGTTCAACCCAGATAGGGATAAAAAAAAAAAGGTTAGAAACCCTGATAATATATCAAAATATTGAGATTGGTTAAAAAACTAATATCAGAAGTAGTTACTTTTTTATGGATTAACATACAACTTTTGTATTATTTTCTGATAAAATACATGTGAATAGCAGTAACACTTTTTTTAAAATAAACAATTTACTGAATAATAATGAGTAATTTATAAAACGTCTGCTACGATTGCTATTTTTAGATCTGATGCTAAGTGATGCATTTTTTCATTAGACTGAATATATGTTCCACTCTAACCAGTCATTCTCACAGAGTTCAAAAATTTAATCATTACAACTGATGGTGAATAAGATGGCATACACTGAATCAAATTTGGCAAGAAGCAATGTCAGGTAGAAGAGCTGTCAAATCACCAATGATGGTAGCAGTCACAACAACCAAAATTTGTCATTTTGATTGTACTATTTTTAATCTGTTACACTTCTAGATAACTAACACCTCTGTCAATATTCTGACTTAATTTCAAAGTTGTAAACTACTTTTTGAATCATTCTGTGTAACATTAACATTATCAACTAAAATGCATGAGATAAGCAGCAGCAGCAGCAGTATAACACTGAAGCATCAAATTAATAAAGTATTTCTTAAATGTTAATCAATAGTCTAAAAAATTGCAGTCTAGCAGCAAAATATAATTATTTATAAAAGTAAATTCCCATTTACTTAATGCTTTTTATTATTTTTCTCTTTTACTTTATGTTGGGAGCTTATACAGAAATCTCTGGTTTGTCAGAACATACGAATGTAAAAATTTTAACTAAAAACTTAAGTTAAAAAATTAAAATATAGAGAGGTATGTTTATCATCTCAGTCATTGGTATAAAATTTTATATTAAATTTAAATATAAAATTTTTTATCAGGGGTCAAGAATGTACAAATATATATTTATACTTTTACTTTTTTTAACTATGTTTTTAA
The DNA here is from genome assembly GCA_010016005.3 of Zanna intricata. Taxonomy (NCBI): domain Eukaryota; kingdom Metazoa; phylum Arthropoda; class Insecta; order Hemiptera; family Fulgoridae; genus Zanna; species Zanna intricata. The sequence continues at coordinate 16,381 of JAAAKQ030481929.1, forward strand.
TTCAAAATTTATGTATTCATAGGTTCTGATGTAGCAGAGTAGGGCTCAACAGAGAGAAAAAAGTAGAAGGTATAAGAATCTACTTTTATAAATGCTTCTTAAATATATAAATGCATACATACTAACCTTAATTACTTAACATTCCTTACAAGTAGCAAAATTAAAATTATTTCAGAGCACCTTTTTGGTGTAATTTATAAAATATTATCAACATTTTAATAACATGCAGTAAAAATTTCAACAATAGAAAAATAATAAATTCACAGATAATTTAATTATATAAATGTATGTATTACGTTGTACAGATACAGTTATTGCTTATAGTTTTACAATTTACTTAATTCATAATAAAAGTAATTATTGTTCGTTTAGATTTATTCAACAACATACACATATTAATAAGTTTTAACAAAAAATAAATTTTATGGATTTTTATCATTTAATTAACTCACTTTTATTTGATAACAACCCATAATTACAATAATTGCCTTAAAAACTAGAAGATAATACAAACAAAACTATGATGATTTTATATAAAATATTATTTCTGTATCACTTGGTAGCTTACTAAGGAATTGTATACTGGGATTGTATAATTGTATATTATTTAAATGATAAGCACAGGATAGAAGTAAATCTGTTAGCATTATAGGGCTACTGCAATGGATGTCAACATGACATAGTACTTTGAGCAGGTTATATTTATCAGTGCTGGCCTCCGTGATGCGATTGGTAGCATCTCGGCCTTTCATTTGGAGATCCTGGGTTTGAATCCCACTCAGGCATGGCATTTTCACACACACTACAAATCATTCATCTCATCCTCTGAAGCAATACCTAATGGTGCATGTACATTAGTATGCATGTACATAGTATGCACGAGTACAGAAGATGTAACATAAATAAATGACATAACTTTGGGAAGTGATTTTGGTCATTAAAATAAGTGAAACATCCAAAAAGGTTTTGTCTTCTTATTTCTATTTTTTTGCTTTTTTAAAATTTAGTCTTATACATTAATATTGTTTATATATTTCAAAATTTGAAAATTACTGCTTTTATAATCTTTTTATCTTTAATAACACTGTAAAAATTATGTTTCTATTTAGTGAAATTATATATATATATATATATATATATATAATTTTTTTAAAAATGACAGCAGTTATACAAATATGATTTCAAACTACCAAGTTGCAATGCAAGTCAATTTTCTGATTTAAAAGTAGCAAAAAAGTCAAAAGGAATATTAATGTGAATTTAATTTCTTCCACTATGAAAAAGAAAATAATGTTTATTTATTAATCAGTTGTAAACACTTATTGTTATTATAGAAATATACTTTACTAGAGACATAAATAAAAAACTATACTCTATTGAGAGCAACAGAAATACTTTATCTTCATTCAGTAAAACATATTAATTACGTTAAATAAAACTGAACTACTTAAAAGTATTTTGTATGCTTCAGTCTTTTAACAAAACACTTTATTTGTGATAATTTTTTAAAATGGTAGCTTTGGCTTTGATACAAGCTTCAATATACTGTTACAAAGATTACTTGAGAATCTCTGCAGTTGCTTAAACATTTGGTCATCATCATTCCTGTATTCTGTAATACATTTTTCTGATTTCTGATACTTCTATTACACATAGTCGCAAAACATTACAAATAAAATGTTGAATAATGAAAATTCCTGCCGTAATGATTATTTGAATAATCGAGATGTCATTTTTCTAAACATAACCGTTTCAAATTTTATCAAATAAAACATTCTTTGATTGAATATTTATTAAAATATTAATAACAATTAACACTTTAAATGGCCACCAATCTTTAAATTTTGAAAAAGTGAAAACATAAGCTTTATTTATTTCTTAGAAAATGTTAGATAAGACATGTACATCATGGTTATAATTTTTTTTCTTTAAAAATATAAAAAAGTAAGACAGATGGAAAGCAAAGTATTTATGGAAATTTTTTTTTTAAAGATATCACTATTTGAATTTTATTAATAGATGCATGATCTGATGTCAAATAGTGTAGAGATTATGATCACTACTACCACAATTCCAAATTTCAAAAGATGGATAAAGACACATAATTTGAATAAACGTTTTTAATTTGTGGATATGTTACTAAAATTTACACTTACATTTTCATGTAAATCAGGCCAAACAGTATACTAAAGCAGCTAATTTTGTATAAAAGGCATAAGCAATATTTCACAGAGTTTCAGTACTGAGTGCCAATAAAGTACATACCAATTTTTATATAAATTAAATATGTCTATTTTACGTATTCTTAAATTTTACATAAATTTTTAGGACTTATAAAAATCTTCAAAAAAAAAAATTTTTAAATTGAAATTCCCAAAAATGGTTTATCTGATTTTGATAAAGATTTTAATAAAAGTTAAAGTAATGAGAAATATTAGATTAGCATCATCTACAGGTAGATAATTTTCACAAAACTATTTTTAAAAAAATATTCTTTTTTCTGTTTAAAATGTATTACAATATGGCTGCCATTCTAGGAATGCAAGCAGAAGGAATATTATATTCATAAAATGTTGTTGAGCTTTTACAAAATTCTTCAGATTTTACAAATTTGAAAAAAATTGGTCTAGATGTGCAACACAAGTTGGAGGAATATATATCGACATGGATGAACTCTAGTTAAATAATGAAAATATGTTCAAAAACATCTGCAAATATAAATTTGTAAAAATTCACCATTTTCAGAAATAATTCAATATTTTTGCAACTTCAACATTATAAGGAATCACTAGTAAATAGTGGTTTCCTCAAATACAAAAAAAAAAAAAAAAAAAAAAAAAAAAAGTAAAAATCATTATCCTTCTATCCAACAAAGTGGAACAAAATTCTTGAAGTAGTACCAAAAATGCTGTGCTGTATTTAAACCATTGAAAGATATTCTTATATACAAGTAGTGAAAAACAATACAAATTAATAAATTTATTGATCAATTTAAACATATTCATGTGTTTTAGGTAGGTATTCATTTATTTTTTTTATTTTTTGTTTTACAATAAAAACTGAATCAAGAGAAGGAAGGCTGGAACAATGATCCATAATACTATATCTCAAATACATACTTAACAAGATAAGCAGTTTATTTAATCATATAATAGATATACATAATCAGTGATTTAGCCAGTAGTGACATCATATATCGTCACACAAAATTAGACTTTTCAATAGAAACAGAAATAATATGTCTTATTCTTAATATTATGATGTAAGAATATTATAAATAACACCAGGCAATTCTAAAGAAAGAGAAAATGTGAATATTGTAACTGAGCATCAGTATCTATTTTTCTTTCATTAATAGTAAAAAGGAAATTACATTAATAGTAAAAATGTAGTACAAATGAACATAAGTCCAAAAACAATATTCTAAAAGAATTTCATCTGACACACACACATATATATAGAAAAATGTGACAGTTAATTTTTGACAATTATCAATCTATTTATTTATGTAATTTTTCATTTGCTTATTTTGATAATTCATTTTCATATTTATATCATCTGCTTTGTAAACCATCGAGTCCAATGTCTGAATGTGACTTGACAACATCGCTTCAACATCAATCTTCTTAGCACTTGATGGATTTACACCTGTTATCTTAGTTGTGATACCAGAATCAGCACTTACAGTTTCTTCACCGCTTGTATGACTCTCGACTAAAAAAAATATATATACAATTAAATCTCAATAAAAAAAAGGCTGAAAAAATTTCTGTTTACTAATACTGGGCTTCCCGTGGAGAGTGCGTGTGAGGCTTGACTGGTGAGATAATGGAAGCACGTCATAGTCCAATAGTTGCTGTCAACTGATAACAAACAGGGTACCTCTGAGGCACTGTTTTGGGAGGTGCAATTGGGTGGTCTTATAATATCTCTGCAAACAATCGTCAGATTTTCAAAATTCATACGGGGTATTTGTTAGTATAATACAAAATCACGATGAAACCAAATCAGAACAAAAATTAACTGTTATGACTCAGAAAAATTGAGTGGCCTGCGTTATGCGGAGACCATTTTGAGCCCGGCAAGCGCAGACCGTCAAGCTTTTTAGTTTGATCACTAAATATTAAATAATGAAAACAGTTATAAAAATTAAAAAACACGACTGACAAAAAAATAAATAAATAAATTGAACCAAAAAAAAGGAAGAAAACAAAGTATGGAGATAAATGATAAAATTTTGTTCTTCAAAGAAAATGTTTAAATGCAGTCGGGAAGCTCTTTAATAAGAATAATTTCTATTCAGAGCTTTTTAATATAGGACAATTACTATTCAAAGCCCCCTACTGCATTTAAATATTATAAATTTTAACTAGATATTTAAATTCAGATGGAAAGCTCTTTAATATAAAATAATTACTATTCAGAGCTCTTTAATATAGAACAATTACTACTAAGTGCCCCCCCCTGCCACGCCCCCGACTGCATTTAAATATTTTCCTTGAAGGACATAACTTTCTTATTGATGTAAAACCTGGGAAGAACTTAATCATTAGAAACCTTACATGTCTATTATTTCTACATGAAAAATATATTTAAAGAAATTAAACCTGTCTGAAAATTGATTGGTTACCTATTATTGCTTAAAATTACTTTGAATGAAAGAAAATACAAACCGCTATCTTTGGGTTTCTCATCATCAGCAGTACTGGAAGAACAACCATCATTTACACTACAGCTACTACCTCTAAGATTTTCAGTCGAGCCTTCAGCTGAAGATCGTCCTTTCAGTAAGCTTGTCACACTTCCAAATACTGTCTAAAACAATAAATAAATAATTAACTACTTTTCTACTAGCAAATTTAACAGAAGTAAATTCTCATTCATGTTAATGCATGGAGAAGATACACTATTTGGGTTTCTGCCACTACAGCTGAATTTTACCATCTAATTCATTATGTTTAGTTACTTTTGTTTAAATATGATCTAAATTTTATTATTGAAGAATATAAAATATAATAATTTAATTGCTTAACTGGCATGATATTAAACAAATTTAAATCTTTTCATGAGACTTTTTCAGATTCAATGAATATGTATGTTTTGTTCCATCACTGAAGAGTTTAGGCAGCCACAATGTGAAACACTAACAGTTGTTGACAAAAATTTCATGATCACTGCAAAGAACAGCAAGTATCTAATGCCAGGCAAATATCTTATGCCAGGCAGGTATCTTATGTAGTAGGAGTGCAAGGAGTACTGCACTCCTTACTGTTCTTCACTGAGCCTAGTATCGTCCTGCTAGGCTGAAAGGATATACTCATTACACTACAAGGATATAGTCATTCAAGTGAAATCTTCATTCTGCCTTCAATACACGGGCTGGCTGTATGATATACATAATTTCAACAAATTGAAATTAAATGATTTTCATTTAATTTCAGTATACATAATAATTGAAATTAAAATGAAATTGAAATTCAATTGAAATTGAAATGATTAGTTATGTATACTTTCTCATGGAATCTATATGGCTTAAATTTCCTGTTCTTAAAAACACTTAGCTGAATAGAAAAATATATTATACCCTGTGTATGATAAGGCACATTCTAACTGCCAAATAAAATTTGACAATTGTCATTACATAATATTTATTAGGCAGGCAGGCAGTAATATTAGTTTTGAGGAATACACTATGCCTTACTGAAATCTAATGACAAATATTAATCATCAATTAAAAAATACATTTCATCAAAATATATTTCATATGATTATATTGCCGGCCTTATATTTATATATTATATATTGCTGGCCTCCGTGGCGGAGTGGTAGCATCTCTGCCTTTCATCCGGAGGTCCTGGGTTTGAATCCCGGTCAGGCATGGCATTTTTCACACACGCTACAATTCATTCATCT
>JAAAKQ030481940.1:0-10775 GCA_010016005.3 Zanna intricata
GTATATTCAGAAACATACTCTTTCAGTGTAATATAAATTCATTTAGAAATCACTTTGGAATATAAAGTTATGTCTCTTGAAAGAAAAACTTTTTTTATAAAATATAGCACAGAACCAGTCGGTGTGATGTTTTACTTCCAGTAAATACTAGTGTTTCATAAACTTTTGATTATTTATACTTGAGAACTAAGTGCAAATAGGAATATTATTATTCTAAGAAATTATTTTATTATAAAATAATAATTGTGAGAGTTATTACAATGTTATGAGAGGAGCCAATAACAGGAGTTGATGAAGTTAGATAAAGGTCGACTTAGATCTAATCTGTCAAATAAAATTGTCAGCAGAAGTGTTAGGAATTTCAGAAGAAAAACTATAAGGAGTATTAGTACAACTAGTAGGCCTAGATGTAGATCCATTGGAAATACTATCTCTCAAAGATTCAGTTATAGAAATAACTTTTTTTATTTTTAAACACCAGTGATCATATTTATCATCATCCAATGAATTCAAATCACTGGGTCTTCATACGTCAGATCCCTATCCTCATCATCTAGCCCTCTTCAGAACCACTATAAAAACTCATTTCACTAATTTGTTTATGTTCAATAGACATACCCTCAATTTATTAGTCAGAATCAGAGTTTTCCCCATCGCTATCATCCAAGATATACACCAATTTTTTTAATATAGGGTCTTATATATCACTCATTTTGCTAATTTTTAAACAGTAATAACAAAAATAGATGTGATTAAACATGGAAACTCAACGAAATGCATGTAAACAAATTTGCCTCACAAATATCGTCTCACTTAAACTAACACTGTTAAAAAATTATCCAATAGATACTGGATAATTATTCCAATAGATAGTGAAAACAACTTCATAAACAATCTCTGTATAAAACATTGAACATCTGAGATCAATGAGAGATGACCTAGAATCATCCTAATGAAAGATATAGAATTTTAAACACAAGGATGACCAAAGATGGTTGAACGAGTTATGTATACTCGTACATCATGTACAATGTGTTAAAGAATATGTAACAATTCTTAAAAAACTGCAGTACATTTTAATTTGAGGTGTAAAGTCATAAAATTATTATTTGGAATTTAAAGTGGATTTCATAAATTATTACCTGACTCAGGTAATAACAGCTGTTATCTGAGCTTGATATCTGCAGTTTTTTTATGAAGAAGTGTTATTATCATTACCCATGATGTTAGTAATATTTTCATGACCTTTACTAAGTGTACTGTTGTAGTCAATTAAAAATTATTTTACAATTACATTTTTATTTATTTATTTTTTTGTTCCAATAGCTCAAATTAATGTAATTTGACATCTTTTGAGTTGTAATTTATTAGTGCATATTGAATTTATGAAATCGATCTAGGAATTTTTTATTATTTTCTTTTAATAATGAATAAATAATAATTAAAAAACTGTTATTCTTATGAATAAAAATAGAAAAGTTTAAGCTCAGATTGATTAATTTTAAGATATTTTAATTGTTGTTAAAAATGAATTTACTAATTTTGATAGAATTTTATATAAAAGCTACACCAAATTTTGTTACTTGTTTGAAGAATAATAAGAGCATTTCTCATTGCTGTCTTTTTTAATATTATATGTGTGTATATATATATATATATATATATATATATATATACACAAAAAGTTATGTCGGCAAAGTTTTGTCTAAACAATTTTTTAGGTTTAGAATAAAATAACTTTGTTAACCTATCAATAAACAAATTAAAATTTCAGGTTAACTTGATAGAGAATTTAATTCTGAGAAAATTTACGTAAATAACATCTATTAAAATTAAACAAATAACATTTTATAGGGTTTTCATCCTTTGTTTTATTATTTTAATCTTTATATGAAAATGGTTTAAGATCTGCTTAGTTCTTCCTAATTTATTTTATCACTTAATATTCAATCGAAAATTATTTATAACCTCATCTTATCCATGTGTAATTTGCTGTGTAATTGTACATTTTTCTTTCTTTTATAAAGTATTATGTATATAATGATGTTTAGATAAAATATTGAATTTTGTACATTACCATTTTATTATCCTGTATGGAAAGAAGATAAAGTATCCAACTTCTTTCAACAGCCATAATAGTATTATTTTACTATTTCTTGGTGATGGTGGTTTGAAGAGCTGTAGTAAAAAACAAATAAAAGAAGGAAGGTACATTAAAAGTATTGTCATCAGTCCATAACTTTTTTTGTTTTCGATTATTAATCTTACTGCAACACCAAAATCAAAACTGAAATTAAGAACTAAAAGCAGTAAAAAACCAGTGCCAGGAATAATAAAATGTAACCATATTTGTTGTTTTACTGTAAGTGGATATCCATATATGATTGATGATTTATTATGGAGAACTGAAACTTCATGTGTTTCCATTGTCAGCTATAATATTTCATAGAATGAAAAACAAGAATACCACATTATAAAACAATAATAATAATATTAGTAAATACAATTAAACTGATTAAAACATTTTGATATCTGAAAAATACACATTTAACTGAACTTAGCTGTTATTACTGTAATTCTGATTATAGTGTCAAGTAAGCCTGTCTAGATAACTGAGAACGTTTTATCTCAGACTCTTATCTTCTTTATTGGTGAATGAGTTATAGTTCATTTCATTACTGTACTTTATCTTCTATTGAAACTATCAGTATATACACATATATATATATTTTAATATGCATTACATTGATTTACATTTTGCCACCCTAACTTTAAACATTTTTTAGATTATTGCAGTTATCTATTAAGCATTTAAGCATCTTTAAGTGCTTAAAGAAATTTTAAGCACTAATCTCTGTGGTAATGAATTGACCAATAATAGATAAGTTACAGTAACTTCACCCTGGAAAAATTATAACAGGTTTTAAAATTATATTCTAGCCAAGGTATAAATTTTTCCTTAAAACTAATGAATAAATATTAAACAACTAGTATTTTTTTTAGCACTGGTTAGTTGTAATAAAATAAAGTATATTGTATATTAATAGAATAAATGTATAATTGTTTCCTATCAAAAGTATGTAAAAAAGATTAGTTTAGTTCTACTTTACTTGATTGATAATTACTCATCGGTAAGAAAAAGATTCAAAAGATGTGATTATATTATTATTATTAAAAAAGCTTGAAATTATAGTTTTATCATTGTGATTTCACTACTTGATCATATTTTCTCAAATAATTACAGGTTGGTTATGCAAATTTTTTAAAAATTTCATTTAGTTGCTGCTTCTTAAGCTAAAGTTGATGCATATGCTTGTATTTATGGTTTATTTGTTGAAATTAATTTAAGGACTTCATATAACTGTGTAAGTAATACTGAGAATTTTGGAATTAAAATTCTTCACTTGCAAAGTTTGAGGTAAAAAAATACAATTATTAATTTTCATTAGTACTGTAAATCCAGTCGAGTTAGTAACTCTAACTTTTATCAGAATTACTTCTTCGTTACTATGTAATAGTTTCAACACTAAGCCATCTTTCCTTGTTTGTCAACCTGAATCTTAATGTTTCAAAGATAAAGGAAAGGAAGAAATACATTAAGTAGTGTTCCACTGTAATTTAATTCCAAAAATAAAGCTGTAATTTTGTTGTTTAGGCTCCCACGGATAATGAGATTGGATCAAGAACACCACTTGGATTGTTTAGAGGACATGCATATCATGTGACTGATGTTAGGCGAGTACGCTTGGCTGAAACCAATCTACGAACTATGTTCAAGTATAGCAATTGTTTTAAGTTTAATTTCTTTTCATTTTATTTATTATTATTAATCTATTTATTTTTTTCTTGGTATGATTGTTTATTTATTGTCTTGGTTTGTTTATTTTTTCTGAACATTATATTTATAAACTGGTCAGTTTATAAATTTAAACTTTCAGTGAAAATACCTTTTTCTTTTTTTTTTAGTATTTCTTTTGTGTTTAAAAAAATTTTAATATTGAATCAAAAATTAACTATTAACTTTATTGTTCAATAGTTACTTATACACTTAAATTAGGGCAATAATTTCCTACAGAATTTTAATTATTGCAAATAGATAGTTTAATAGTATTATTTCTTATATTGTGTTTAGTTCTTATTGTGTAGTGTAGTATTGATTTACCTTTTAATTTAACAAAAACTGTTTTAATCTTTATACTAATCTTATTCTTTAATAAGGTTTACCTTGAGCCCTTGGTTGTTTGTCAGAATTTTCTATTTATCTAATGCCAAGTTATCACTTACTTACAGAAAAATACGTAAAGAAGAGCAATTGTATCTATTTATATTTTTAGGTAGATATAAATTTTCAGACATTTTAAATTGATTAGTGTCTGACCTTAGAGCACTGTATAACCCAAGAAAGAAAGTGTTTATGTTCATGAGAAGGCAGTGCTAGTTTTTTTTAAATGTAATTCTAGAGAGATTTTGGGTCATTTTGAGAGATTTAGAGATATTTTCAGTCTTAGGATAAAGAAAGGACTAAAAGTCCTTTCTTTATCCTATGACTACATTTGGCTTATTATAGAGCTACCTGAAGCAGACAGTCTGAGTTAGTCCACAGGCAGCCCCTCACCAGATAACACTAAGGGTGCACTAACTCTATTATCAAGGCCTTGTCATCCTCATTACAGGGGATCTAATGAGGTCAGGAACATCCAGAAAATCTTAATGGAGAAGAAGAGATCAGAGTTAAGGAAAAGTATTAGGAGTTGGTGAATGATAAAGAAAAACCTTCCATGATTAGTAGTTGGGTTTTAGTTGTCATGCTCAACTTAGCAAGACAACCTATGTTTTCAAACTGATATTTAACAAAACATAGATATTTATTATTTTATAATAACAATGTTATGTTATTTGCAGTGGTATAACTTTTTTAAACCAGGCTTCCCCTGCAAAATTTATTTTTTGACCCCTTCCATTGCTATTTTTCAAGTGACTTAAACTAGTGCATGTATAATAATTTACAGATTTATTATCTTGTAGGTTTTAGGCTATTGAGTAGTTATGTAGCCTAAGTTTTTATATTACTTAAGTATAAAGTTTGACAATTAAGGTGAGGAAAGCAGTTTTTAAATTTTGTTTAAAAAATTAATGAAACCAAAGAAGGCAGAGTGTTACCAAAGTAGCTTTTTTTTAAAAAAAAAGAAGTTGTATGAATTATCCAACAGCAGTTTAACATATTTTTCTCTTAAGCAGAACAATTAATTTTTTTCACTGGCCTTTGAAAGTATACTTGGAAGTTGACTGTAATGTTTTGTTACTATGCTTATAAAGCATTTTATTGCTGTTTTACATTTATGGAGAACTATCTTGAAAGAGAGAGAGATCTGATGTGTGTGAGGAAAAATGTGATGTGATGTGATGTGTGTATCAAGGGATATAATTGCTTTTAATATTTCCCACATCCATTTTCAGTAGGGATATGTTCTTACACTAGATGCACATATCCAATGTTAACACTAGACTTCCTATAGCTTGGTAGATTGTATACTTTGCTCCAGGTTCATGTAACAATTTCTGTAAAAAAAAAATTAACCGGCTCTTCAAGCCCACGATTCCTGCACTTCAGGGATTTCAATTACATCTCTGGATTTAGTAATAGAAAAATCTTAAATTGTAGTAGTAAAGTGTCTGCATGAAAAAATGGTTTTATCAGATCATGTAATACAGTTAATGCATAGTGTTTATGAGAATCACAAAAAATATTACATAAAAAAATAATTAAATTGGAAATGTTTTAATGATAGTTATACAGACAAGTTTAGTTTGCAAATTTGTCAGTTTGCTATTTGATTTAAAGTATATGATGATACCTTAGGAGTTACTTACTATTTTACTATATTTGATGTCTAGCTGAATCATGATATAATGTTATGGTTCTAATTGTTGTACAAAGTATAATAAGATTTGGTATATTTCTTCCATGATTTTTGTATGTCATTTATAGTGAGCAGTGTAACAGTTTTTGTAGTATTCAATCAGAGCATACAAGTTATTATAATTTATAAGTTATATATTTTTCAGTAGTAATTTAAATTTATATATTAGGAATATTTTTAATTTATTAACATAAACACCTAGCACAGAGTATTGAGATCAAACTTAACTTACGTTAACTTTATCATGATAGTATTTTCACGGGATACCGCTTCCTCATGGTTGAGTTCATTTAATTAAACTGTATATTAAATAAAGATATTAAGAATTAAAAATACTATTATAAATTTTTATCATGATAAAATTAAGATAAGATATATGTGTTATTTCATTATTCCGTACTAGTTGGTTTATGTTAATAGAATTTAAAATATAATTTAACAGTACAGAGGAATAATATGAATCTTAAAAAAATTAATTTCAATAAAATAATGTTCTAGGAAATCTTAGTTCATTCATTTTATCATATTTTACATTACTTCTGCTGATTGATAATTTTTTATCCTTTATTAAATATTTCTTATTTAATGGAAGCTTAAAATATTTGTAGAATGAACCTTTATAAAAGAACTTAATAGACATTTTTAATAGTCCTTTTAAAAACTATTTTAAAGATGAGTTTATCAGAAGATACAAATTTAAAACACATAACATGATGAAGACTTAGTTGTGTTGGACTTTTAGTTTTGGGACTTATAAGAATTAGAGAATTAATTTTTTTGAATTTAAACTTTAAATTTGTTAGGTTTGTTGGCAATCAGGTATTCTGTGATTCTGTTAACCTAGATTCAGATACTGTTATTATTACTTGCATTTAGATTTCAATTCCTGTATTACATATTTAATTTAAATTAAACCCCGATAAGTCGGGTTGAACCAAAAGTGATTGGTTTTATTATATGCAAAACTACTGCCAAACTCTGGTCAGAATTATGAGTAAATTATATTCTGTTTATCCAGTACTATAATACCTTAACTTTAAAAAAAGGAAATAAAAGGCATATTCTTCAGGATGTAAATGGTGGAGGTAAATTAAAAAGAAATACAATCTGAAAACTAATTTTAGCCATAATTAAATGGTATGATATTATTTTATGATTTATGTTGTATTTTAGATTCTCATGGCATAGTTTATGCGTATTTGAAGAAATTTTCCTTGTACCATAGGTTTAAGTCTTTACATTTTTTAATTTAAAAGATTATAAATGTTTTGAAAATTACATTTTACCCTAATTTGTTATGATGTATTTTTTATTATAATATTTAAAAAATTTTCTTTAGAGGCCGAGAAAAAGCTTCAATGATAAGGTTACGTGATCCTAGAGATGAACGCCGACGCCCAGCCACTGCTGATAGGTAAAGGTCTGCATTTTTAAGGTTAAAAACTTTAATCCATAATATAACATTATCTCAGTGTTTTGTGTACAATTTTTATTATAAAATAAATCCTGCTTGCCAGTAAATTATAAATTGCAGTTTACTTTGAAAATTAAAATTACTTAAAAAAAAAAAGAACGTGTTCTTTGTATTATTTTAAAGAATAATTTTTGTTTATATTGCGAGTAAAATCATTAATATTATTATACATAATAGTCTTTAATTATTTTGTAAGGTATTTTCTACTATAATTTTTCATTTGGAAGTAAAGTATACTTATGACTTATTTTATCTAACTGATCAAATATAATTTAGTGATAGATAAACTATCATAGCTAGACTTGTGACCAAAACAAAAACTAACAATTCCATTTGTGTGTGTGCTTGGCTATTCTTCTCTCAGGAATCTGTTGTAGGCTACATATGTTGTAAAAATTAAATTTCATTCCTGTATCTGTTCCCTACCAATTACTTAAAACTAGACAGAAACATCAATTTTTTTGGTTAAGAGAGTAATTTTATTGTTGTAAAATGTAGTTTTTTTTATTTAAATACCATTGTTTATTTTAGTATTTTTTTTACATTCAACTCATTTATGTAATAAATTTTTCCACATTATGAATTAGTTGTTTTGATGTATCTCTATTTATCAATGTTTAGGAGAATAGATAAATTAATGTTTATTACAGTTTGTTAACAAAATTATTACCCGAAGTGGATTTTGTATTTTTGTAAATTCCAGTCAAAATAATGTTGATGATCAAGCAGTGCAAACAATTATATTTCATATAAATTCTAAAAAATATATTTTTTGTGTGTAGTTTTTATCTTTGTAGCTTGAATCTAAAATTTTTAAAAGTATGTACTTGATTTGAGTTAAAAAATATAATGTTAACTTTATACTCACCAAATTTGATATTTTGTTCACTTTCTTGATCATTCTTTAAAAAAAAAAAAGATACTCCAACCTCAGGTATTCTATTACAATGATTTTTTTTTTTATTCAGTATAATGTAATAATAATCTAAAATAATAGATAAATCAACTGAAATTTGATAAACATATACATTATTTATTTTATTCATTCAAGTTTATATAAAATTTTGACATAACATTAAAATTAAACCATTTTTATTTTACATTTCTTTTATTACCTTTTTTATGCTACGACTGAGGAATTCTTACAATGCGGCAAGATTGAACTGTATAGGATGAAGATTGTACTACATGTGTATCCAAAGAGTTAAGTGAATTCTACACATTTTACATAGGAATTTGAGATAAATATAATCTTTCTACCCAAAATTTTCTGCCATAATAATTTTTCATTTCATAATTTTTCGTTCTCTTTTGTTAAATCTGTTAAATGATTAATCTTTTTTGTTTGTAATTATTACATAATTATAGTAGATGAAACTTGGAATGCTTTCTTTCATTAACAAAACAAGGTATAGTGTAAGTTGTCTAGATGGTATTATCAGAAATATCTTTATGGTATTTTTAGTATTATGAACTTAAAGTATTTACAAATTATTTTTTAACTTTGTTTTTTTTCTCTATATGCACTGAATGAAAGTGGGTTAAAATTTCATCAAATCTAAGCATGGTGTGTTTTGCAAATTAATGGTGTTACTCAATGTGCATGTAATATTAAAATCTGTGCTTTAATAATTATCCTTTTTTTATGCCACGTCTGGTAAGGAATTCTTACAATGTGGCAAGATTTGAACTGTTTAGAATGATTGTACTACATGAGAACCCAAAGCGTTAAGTGAACACTGCTCATTTAAGTTTACACATTTTACATAGGAATTTGAGACAAATATAATCCTTCTACCCAAAATTTTCTGCCATGATAATTGTTTAAATGTAAATCTTAAATTTGTGATTACTTGTCTATAGGCATATGTAACTCCAGCAACCTTTAATGTGTATAAATGAACATTTTTTACTCTTGGAAATTCACTTCCACCATTGACTTTAATGACATAATGCAATGAATCTTTAATAAAATTTTACTACTAATTTAATTCACTTCCATCACTGACTTTAATATGATATAGTGCAATGAATCTTTAATAAAATTTTACTATTAATTTATCCATTATGATATATTTTATCTGTTACATGGAAATTTAAAACTAATTGCTTGCTTCGTTAATGTTTTGAAATAAAGTTTAGCTTCATCATGAAGTTATTTAATTTTTCATTCACATGACTTTGATAATAATTTTAGAATTTTTTTTTGTAAAATTTACCTTTTTTGCAATTGGGATGGTTGTACATTATCTATGGTACCATACGTGCGATTAATTGTAAATCTCTTTTTGATTTATACAAACATCACTTGCAAATAGTTCTTTCTTGAACAATGTGGATACACTTCTGTAATGATAATAATAAGCTCTTAAATGATTTATGTATAGTAGTTAAGTAATTAAGTTATATAGTAATTTAACTTAGTTATGCATGCTTTATCTTTAATGAAAAGATTGTAATCAAACTCATAACATAATCCGGTTATATTGGTGATTAAATAACTAAAGTAAAAATGTTATGTTTGGAAGAATAACTGATTAATAACTTTATAGACTATATCGGGTGATAATAAAGAACTTCACAACTTTAAAGGCATTTAAAAATCTTTTGAGATGATTTACAGATTTGGTTGAGGTTTTATTTCTACAAAAACACCAAGTCGGTCACCTAAAATTCACTTTGGTTCAGTATGGCTTCCATTTGTAATGCGACATACACCCCACCTGAAGTCGATTTCATTCCAGACTGTAGCCACAAGTTGGGCATCACCTCTGTAGCTGCTGTGTTAATTAAGTCAGCTCAATAAGATGGCAGCCAAAGGTGGTACATAAACCCTATTTAATGAAATTCAACAAGAAAAAATCTAGCAGCAATTCAAATTTGGGGAGCAAGGTGGTCATGTAATTATTGGACCTTCATAACTGATCCACTGACCTGGGAATCAAATATCAAGAAAATCTCTTACTTCTAGGAGGTAGTGAGGTGGTGCTCCATCTTTCTGTTAGTTACACCATCTGTTGATGATGATGATGATCATCATCTAACTGAGGAATTAGAAAGTTTTGAAGCATGTCCAAATAAATTATACCATTTATGGTTGCCTCCTGGAAGAACAGGCAGTACAGTCTTTGTTTGCTTAGGAAAAAAGAAATTGACCTTAGGTTCAATTTACTGAAAAATTTCATGAGGCGGTTGTAACTGCAAAGTTTCATGAGGCACCTGTTTCATGGGTATAATTGTACCCATTATATGGGTGTTCATCTTGCTACTGATGTGAAATATTGATTCATCACTAAAAATTTGTCATTTTCTGCAATGCTATCCATCATTTCCACACAAAACTGCAGCCGAACAACTTTGTTGTCATCTGTAATGTGTTT
>JAAAKQ030481951.1:6297-22290 GCA_010016005.3 Zanna intricata
CTTTTTAATCCACTGAAATAACTTTTAAAATGAAGTTAAATTTAAAAAACATTTTACAGGTTTATAAATTTAAAAAATATTTCAAGTTTCACTTATTCAAAAATAAAATTAATGTCTAGAAATTGTATTTTAAGAAAACAGGAACTAGTGACCCTCAAGATTTGAACCAACTGCACCCTTTGTTTTATTTAGAAAAAGAGCTGTATGTCAGAACTACTCCCACACACTATATATATAAATATATATATATATATATAAAATCTATCAACAGACTACTGATAAAAAAATTAAAAATTAAAATTTTTTAATTATGTTAGTTTTAAACATTTCAAATTAAATAAAAGGCTGACAAAATTTTATAATACATAAAATATAAAAATTTATTATAAGAAATATATATAAATATGTATAATAGTAAATATAAACCTGAATTCACATTGATACAGTACACTGATAAATACAGTATAAATACTGTGTATAATGCACAAGTAATTATAAATCAGATAAAGAAAATATATAGTATCGTACAATCATCATAGAATATAGTTAGCATTTTAAATTATTTTACACAAGACATATCTAGAAAGAAAATGCAAAATGGTTAACTTTAGGGTAAAATTAATAATTAATAACATTTGATTACAATTTGTTATGCTGCAATGTAATAACATGAAAAGCTGTGCTTCTGCATAAATTATTATATTATGAGCATGATTATATATGGTCTAATCAAAGACAATTCCTAATAATATATAAAAATTAGTATCACCAAAAAATCATAAATTATAAAGTTATCACTTTCATTTGTTAACTCGGCGATGCGACATTAGAATAATATTTTGTATATATGATAAAACTTAATACAAAAAATGTAATGTTTATTCTTTATGAGCATGTACAAGAAATAACACTGAATTAATGATTAAGTGATGCATAAGCACATGAATTTAATATTTCTTACGAACCATAATGGTTTACACCCCATCAAGCAAAATATACTGGTTTGAGTATTCCATAACAATCATTTTTTATGCTTAATTTTCTAAAAAAAGTAATTTATTGATTATAATAAAAATCTCAAACCTATAAATATAAATAGTTTTATATGATAATATAATAATATTGTTGTTATTATCTGGAATTACTAAAACATCATTACAAACACCCTCAAAATTAATTATGTCATACTGAAACTAACTGCTCTAACATTAGCTAATAAAAAAAGATTGCAAAATTATTGCACAATTTTGCCGACTATGCTGTCAAGTCATACAATACCTTGCACAGAAAATATTACCAACAAAATATACATTTTTTAAAAGGTGGAGAGTATATTTTGAGAATTTTTTTTCTAAAAATATTCATAGGTGTAAACTAAGCTTAACAGATCTACTTAAATGAAGTTTTCTCTAAATCTAAACACCCACCAATAAAGGCTAAAATAAGAAAAAATATTTTCAAAAACATTTCCTGCTTTCGGATCTGGGGGTCTTTATTTTTTAACTATTGTACTCATTTCTTGATAGCTGTATATATGAAGTATAAACTTTCAAAAAGATTTGAATTAAAGGGAGATATACTTTATACAAAACATATACTTTTTAAAAAGTCAGGGTTGATTTTTGCAAAAAAAAAAAAGTTGGATTATTTAAATATTCATTCTAGATAAACAAATTTGCTTAAATAAAGCTTTCTCTAAACTGCCTCTAAAGAAAATTGGAATTGGTTTTTTCATCCCAACCCTAAAGAAATTTAAAAAAAAAAAAATTAATGCTTGAAGAAAATTATTTCAGTCAATCCTGAGATATAAGGCCAGAAGCAATGCTGCATATACTTACATACGTACTTCCATAGGGCACATACATATGTAGGCACATATATATGTAACATATGTTTTTTAGTCTAGATGAAATGTAAAGTGTAAAGATTTACCCAAAACCTGTGTCATTTTTGACATGATAACTATACTTTCCTCTTTAATACAGCTATCCCAGCTAAATTCACCAGTAAAGTAAAATAATATTAAGAGTATACAGCAAAAATAATAAGTGTACACAATGAAAGTAATAAATGCTAGTGTTGTAATATGCCAAGCAAAATCAAAATAAACATATCCTCAGCATAAAAAATTTAGATTTTTCTAAGGAATAGTAAATGTTAATGCTGATTCTCAAGAACCATTAGCATCATGTGTCAGGCTTAATTGAGAATGTCAGTGTAAGACTTACTTGGGAATGTAAGTAGTTACCAATGAGCTTCTTCAATGAGCCAAATAAATAAAATGTTATAATTATAAACTGAAATCTGAGTTTATAACAAATTCAATACAAGTAAAATGTTCAGCTATTTATCACAAAACTTGCTTACACTCAACAGAAAGTATTATTACTCTCAGCAGAAGCAATTCTCTGCAATTTTTCTTTCTCTCAGCAAGTTTGTTGGTACTTGTACCTGAGTTACTTACATGTATAACAACAGTTGCTAGAAATATTGGTGTAGATAATGTATAATATTCAGTGGCTCATCCATTAGTATTTGGTAAAAAATTAATTTGTTACACCAAACATTAGTTGGCCATGCAAAATGATTGATCAGTATATCATTTGTCCAATTTTGAGTACAGATCCTTTTTTTCTCACGAAATTGTGGGTGCAATGGATGCCA
Source organism: Zanna intricata (assembly GCA_010016005.3). Classification (NCBI taxonomy): domain Eukaryota; kingdom Metazoa; phylum Arthropoda; class Insecta; order Hemiptera; family Fulgoridae; genus Zanna; species Zanna intricata. The sequence continues at coordinate 8,962 of JAAAKQ030481951.1, forward strand.
CTGTCTGGAGAGAAGCACCCCACTGGATGGATTTTTATTTCCTTTCATTATCTCTCCTTTAATACAGTTTTAAAAATTTTTTTAATTAGTAGAATTTACTTCAGAATTAAAAATATGTATATAATCATTAAAATATATTATAACTATTTATTTTTACATATAAAACACTTATTCAAAGAAAAAATGTTTATACTTTTATATACCAGCCCCAAACACTAAATGAATTACATATCATATTCTATTTACTACATTTTGAATATAAAAGTAACATGCAAATAACTTTGACACTGTAGAGATAATGCAATACAAATATAAATTACCATAAAAAAATCATGATGACAAGAAATGTTAAAACACTAATTATTAATGAGAAACAGTCATATTGAAGGCAAGGACTTATAGTTTCTCATTCTAATGTGAAAATATATAGTTCTAGGATAAGATTCTAATCTACATCCTTTGATCTGATATAAGATCATAAGGATCTTCCGTACTAAGATTACCTCAGGGAGAAGTCATACTTAAGTCGGAATGGATAAATGACAAAAACTGCAAGTATAATAAGCCAGTTGTGCAGATCATAAGGTTAAATAATACTGGCTGCATAAGGAATTTGTTGTTACATAATGCCTATAGAAATTGAGAAATTAAAGTTTATGTAAAAAGGTACTTATACCAATGGCTTTCCATGAGATATAACAACCAATTCTACTGACTGTTGTATAATTTGTTCAAGATACAAGTTTTATTAGCAAAATGTACAGATAAATAAAGTAAATATTTTATTCTGATCAGTATATAATAATAATACATTATGTAAATAACAATCACAATTAACTTGTACAATATATCCACAATAGCTTTAATATAAATAAATAACGAAGCCCATATACATTAATTATTTTATATAAATAAAATTATTTCCAAAGAAAAATTTTGTGAAATGGCAATAATGCTACTAACGAAAGATATGTAACATTTTATTTTTTACTGTTCCATTGGCTCTGGTCTGCAAAACAGCTTCTCAAAATGCTTTGAAAATAATATAACAGTCCAAATATTCCTCAAATTTCAAATTAACTAATAGCATCAGTTGATAAAACTGGAATAGTATTTTTACCAAACGATACCCAACTTTAAAATTTCAAAACATCTGGTAATCTGCTGTTTTACTTTATTACTATATAAAGTATATTAGTTTGTTACAAAACAGAAAAACAATAATAAAGCTCATAAATTACCATAGCTTTTATAAAAAATACAACTTTTAACAAAATTTTCATCACAATCAACCCAATAATTTGGGTAATAAACATTGCAAAGCTACTTAATATGACTATGATCAAATTGGTATTTTCATACATTATGGACTAGAATATTTACCATACTCTACAATTTATTTATAGAAACAATATAACATATTTTTACAAACAATATGCTAAATTTGTGGACACTAAACATTTATAAAAAAAAGGCACATATAATTTTTACTTAAAACATTATAACTTCTTCCGTTTAAAAAGAAAAAATTAATCTAAAGTTGTAGTATAATTTTAAACAGTTTAAAAACGAACCTATCGTTATCACAATCTAAACAATAAATACGTGAACTCGTTATTAAATGTTTATATTTAATAATTTTAAAAAAAAAGCATGTTATTTTATGTATGGTAATAAAAATACATTGGATAAGAATGTATTTTTCTGCATAAAAAGCGTTAAATAACATAACGAAAATTCGTAAAAAAAAATGAAGATAAGATAATAGTGAAACGAAATAGATATACCGAAACAATACTTAAAGTAAATAACGGATAATTAATGAAACCAAATTGCATAAAAAAAATATTAAGTTCATTTTAAAAAAGTATTTATTACATGGAGAAAAAAAATATTTATCAAAGCAACAAATTGCTTTTCAAAATCAAGTATTGTTATTTTAATAGAGTAAACCGTATTGATTAAATCGCTTTAATATTAATTAAATTTATAGGTTAGGTAATTTTTTATAGGTTAGGAGAAACTGAAGACGTATCTGTTGTCATAGCAACGTATGAATAACCTGTCATCCAAATCTTAAAACCACGATTACCATACCATTATGTAAAAGTTAATACTAAACAATCAACGGTTGATTTTAATAAATAATAGTTTATTAATTCTAACCTGTTTTATCTCATCACGTAGATTGTACGAAGTTGAATAAGATTCAGGAGGAAACATAGGCTTGGGGCCATCCATTTCAGAACACATCAACACAATAAGCTACTATTTCACCTATAATCTCACAACATAACCCCTCCACTTTATAAACACTGTGCTATATGAACGGAGGAATACGAATACCGCTGCATGCATGCCGTGCGAGTTTTACGACATACTACCGTAGTCAAAAGTACAACTCACCAGATGTCTACATAGTTAATAGTTCCAACTTTATCTACCGAAATTTCATTATGCTATACATGTTATCTAAATTAATTCTTTCATATTTAATGGCTTATAGATAACAAGTACACGTTCAAAAATTTCACGAAATTAAGACTTTTTATTTTCAGTAATCATTGCTACTATTACACCACAACAGACTTTTTATAAGACGAAAAATTGAAAATGTTTATACTTTTTCAGCAAGATTATTTTATTATGTTTTGCTACCATATTAATAGTAAAAGTTCTGTTTTAAATTAAGAACACATTTTGTTTGTGTGATATTCCCTATTCTATAATAGAACGAAAAATCATCATACTATTGACGATATCTTAGTAAAATCGTTGAAATTTGACTGCAAATATAAATTTTCGATTCTTCAAATATAAGTAGATATTTATAAATTAAATGTAACAGATACAAAGATACAAAGAATACTTGTTTTGTGTTTTTATTTTGTTTGTTTTTTTTTTAATTTTATTATGTAAACAACTTGAAATAAGATTTGAAAATAATTAAAATTATAATATTTCATACTTTATGATTCAGAAATTTGTTTTCTTTCATTATTTTCACTGCATTGTTTTATTCATTTAAAATCATATTTTATCAGATAAAACGACATTTAAAAATGATTAAAAAAACTGTTTTTTCTTTTTCTTTTAAATAAGTTATCTTAACTAGTGAGATATTTAAATTATATAAGGAATTGTTTTTTTTTTTAAGTTTTGTTTCTTGAATATTTATTACTACTAAAATTTTGGGTTTTCATCTATGTTTTAAGTGCAATTATTTTTTTGTTTTTTAAATATTTTAAAATTTCACTATCAGATTCCAGTGTACTTCTCTTCTCTGTAACAGGTTTATTGATAGTTTGATAATATTTTATTTTGTTCTGATTTGTTTTACTTATGTATGGTAGTTTAGTTTTATTTGTTAATGAACCTGATGTATTTTTTTGTAATATTGTATTTTTATCCACTGATTTTCTTAAAGGTTTCATTTTTCCACTTTCACTTTTGCTTACAATTTTTGAATTTCTTTTAATTATATTATTTCCTTGATCTTTAATAAATCCAGGTTCTTTTTTTAGTTTAAGAGAAGATATTCTTCTTGGTTTAGACCTTATATGATCATTGATATTATCTTCTGGAATGCTATCTTTTTTCAACTTGTCTAAATTATCTTTTTTTGTTATATCGATTTCAGAACTTTTTATATCTTGTTCTATATTAAAAGATGATTCTTCTTCATTTGTTGAATCTTCATCCCTTTTTATAATAAAAGATCCTTCTTCTGCATCACTTATATTATCTGTATCAAAAGAATATGTTGAACCTTCATTTTGATTTTCAAGAATTGTATTACATTTATTTTCTTTCAATGACTGTTTTTTATAAGCGTCCAACATATTTTTCATATAGTTATCTAAACTTTCTGAAGTAGATCTTCTGTTAGGACTGGCATAATATAAGTCTATCAAACTTGATAAACTCTTACGTTCAGATCTGTCTTCAATTGATGACATACTTTCTACATCACTGATTGAACGCTCGTCAGATGATGAAGATTTAGTTCTAGAACTTGATCGACTAATTAGTCCTTCTAATTTTTTTTTGCTGCTAACTTTTGTGGATGACCTTCTTTGTTTACCACTTATACTTTTATCTGATGATACTGATTTTTGACTACTACTTCTTTGACTAAGACTACTCTTGTTTCTCTTAATTTCAATACTACCCTTAAGTAAAGAAACTGTACTTATATTATTTTTTGATGTTTTATCTTTTGAACCAGATGTTAATCTTTTTAATGACTGACTTCTTATTGGCTTAACATTTATTGACTTTACTTGTTTTGAACGAGGATTTCCTAATGATGATCTTTGCTGTAATGACATAAAACTCTTTGCAGTACTTCGACCGCTGAATAAAGAAGATTGACTCAGTTGAGTTTGCCTTGATTCTGATCTCTTGAAATTGATTTCTTCATCCACTTCATGTATAGTTGGATGATCATATGAAGAACTTCCTATTCTTGATAATCTCTGTGAACTTTTCTTCCTTATAGAACATTTTTCTTTTTTGCTCTACATTAAAAATAATAATAAATATATAAAAAACATGATAGAAAATATTTATAGATCTTTTATATAATTATATAAATAATGGAAGAATCAGTGATTTGACCTTCACCAAACTCTGTGACAGATAGGTAGTTTAGCTGAATATGTTGAAATTTTCACATTTCCATTTTTATACTGTAATAAAATATGCTTCACTGAAAAATTACTGTTTTTTTTTTTTTTCATTTTTGAAATATTGCCTACAATTTGTCATATGTATATTTGGCATATACAAAAAGAAATCCACAACAGAAGAGTCAAGTGTTCTGCTCAGCTCAGATGAATTTTTAAGCTACAAATTATGAGTATCAATCAGAAATGATTGCACTCAAAAAAAAAAATTCTATCATATTATTTTTTTTTAAAAAGCTCTGTTTTATTGGTAGTGTTATTAACACTAATCAACCCCTCTTTTACAGTTTCTTCATTCTTTGTAATAATAATAAGCCAAAATGATGTCCTTATCACTATTAACACTAGCCAGCCAGCTAGTACAATGGTAATATGCTGATTTTTATATCAGCTAATTTCAAGATTAATGTGAATTTTGATATATATGAAGTACTGTAATATTCTTGAGAGGTCTCTTTAAAAGTTATCTTTTGGACTAAGTTATATTTCATCAGAGAAGAAGCTTAGACACAGATAATATTTCCAAAAGATTCTTCTTAAAATAAAGTACACTGAATTTAAAACATCTCATATGACTTTAAATATTTCGATTATACAATAACATGCAGTTTTTAATTACCTTGTAACTATCAGAATTTAAAGAAAAATTTTATCTCATTTCAGTACTAGTTAATTAATCAATTATTCAAGTAGATTAAAGAAAGATTCCAATAAATTAACCTGTGTCTGCATAGAATGTAAAGTCAAGTAAATTATCAAATTTGTACAAAAAAAAAATTTTTTTTAATTTCTTGTGAAGAATATTGACTATATGACACTGACGTTTAATCTATTTGCATGCATGACTTTTAAAAGGATTGAATCATTACAGTATGAATATGGTTAGAATATACTTAAAATTTTGTTTTGAACAAGGTCACTCATAGTATCTATTCTTAGAAGTTTGATAAAAAAAATAAGGAAATGGTAAAATATGAGTATAGTTAATACACAGAGGAATAATTTTTAATGGTTACACATTAAATGCTTGAATAAATTCAAAAAGCTATAATAATGATTTAAATTTCTCCGTAACTTCTTTTTTTGAAATCCATCACCAGGATGCAAACCTGATCAGTTATTTAGAATTCTGGTGATGGAAATATGTTCTGAAATATGTCTTTAGACGTAAAGAAAAAGTTGCAAGAAGATGAATAGTTATTGAATTCAAGAGCAAAATTATTCTGATGGAATAGCTTACAATCTTTCCCAGAACATAGTTTTCTTTGTCCTGGGAAAAACTGTAAAAAGTTATCTGTGTTTTACACAAAATTTAATTTTTATGACAGTAAGGTTGGTTATTGTAGTTCAACTATGTATTCTAACACTGCAACATAAGTAATGTATTCATTTTTATTGTTAAAACTTTATAGAAAGTTACTTTACAGGTGATTTTGGTAGCTTTTGGGTAATTGGAGTATGTGATTCCACATTCTCATCTGCTTTCCTTTGAATGTGAATTTTCTCTTTATTCTTTTCCATTTTCTCAGTAACTTCTGCAATCCTTTTAGCAGATGATATTATGTCTTCAGATATTTTTCTTATCCATGAAGAAGTTAATTCAACTTTAATAAAAAATAAGAAAGATTTGATAAATAGTAATAAATAAAATTAATAATAGATATCTCAATATTAATAAAGAATTAAAAAAGAATATTGCTACTACTATGACAAAGGAAGATAAATAAAAACTCCATTTATATACCATATATTGTGTGCATATATTTACAAAGATAACTTTTTTTTTTTAAAGGTAGCTGCATTTAATTATTTGAGTTAACAGTAAAATGTATACATTTAAAATTTAAACTGTACTTGTACTTTTCAATTAATGTTAATGTAACAGATAAGAGGAAAATGAGGAGTTAAATGATAATATAGGGAATCATAGTTTACAAGAAGTTGTAGAATTTTGTTACCAACATGGTAAATTTATGAAGGATGGATGAAGTAAGGTAGATTTTAAAAGCAGACTGCCATAAATAAAGAAATTTCATGCAAAAAAGAAGTCTTATAGTAATATCTATGTAGTGACAAAACAAAGGCAACAGAAAATGCAAAAAAAGAAAAAAATAATGCCTTTGAATTGTTATCACAAGAGATGTTGAAATTAGGTGGATTGATGAAATACAAAATGAAGAGATCTTAAGTCTAATACAAAAATTTTGTTAGAATCTTATAAAGTAATTATCTAGGTTGATAGGATGTAGATTAAAAAACACCCAAGTCTAGTTAATTTGGTTGTAGAAGGGTGTGTTAAAAGATAAAAACTGTAGAGGAAGTTAAGGAGCGAAATTCAAACAAAACATTTGGTTGTATTATATAAGCAGTACTATGTATCACAAGAGAAAAAGGCACATTAATTTATTGATATTTGTTGCAGACTTTCTTATGGTTACCAGCTTTCAAGGTAAAAGAGACACCAAATCATGAGTTTGTTTTCCCTGAGAAAAATAATGTTCATTACACAACCATCCCTCTGGTGTACAGAGTAGAGGTATCATTTATATGACTGAATATTACCTGCATTTCAGTGGGCTAGGTATGCAGATACACAATCTTATATTTGGCTCAGTGAAGACGGCAATGTGGAACCATTCTTCACTTCAGTCCTCACTTTCCTTAGTAAATCAGATAATGGGATGGCTTGTTATCATCAAGAGCACCTATGCCATTTTCAATTATGATTTGTGACTCATGTCAGATCACCTATAACATGGTGTTTTGACATTTAACATACACAAAACAAGTAAAATGAGGTTGTAGTTTGTAGTAATTATACTGAGATTAATAGATTTGTAAAAAACACAGAGAAAGGAAGAAAAATATCAAACTATTTACTTGACAGAAAATGAACCTAAAAAAAATGCTTTTAGTGTTGTATTTGTGAATTATTAAATGATTACATTAAAGAAGTAAAAACAAAAAAGCTGTTAATAGAATATAATAAACAATCTTTTTTCTAGTTATGAAGAACAAGGAGAAGCAATCTTCCATCTTCAAAAATATGTTTTTAAATTTTTAATCCGTTCCTTCATCAGTGGAGCTAAATTAAACTGTTCTGGAAGCTTATTTTCACATGATCAGAATTCAATTTTTTCTTTTTACTTTTTAAAAAGTTTAACCACATTCCACCATGTAACTCAACAGAAATGAAATAATGTCACATGCTTTGTTGACTGCATCACAATTTTCTGTTTAATATGCCCACATATAGTCTGGGCATCTACACTTGAGCAATTATAAATAGTCACTGGGGTTGTATCAGAGTGCAGACTTTTAGAATACAAAGAATGATATTTTCTTTACTGTTTCCTGCAGTCTGGTGGAATTTGTATGAACAATAACGAACAAAAGAATAATCCTACTTCTCTGGGCATAGTTTAATCTTCAAAAATGTGTTTCGGTCCCTAGGTCAATCCCATTTATGACATCATTTACACCAGTTTCTGATTTGTTATATAAAGACCTGATGTTATTTTTTAAATAAAATAATTATTTGATACATTTACAAAACAATGTCAAGATTAAATGAAAATGAAATCTTCAACTAATTTCAAGAATGGCAAAAAATTTCAGATCTAAGGGCAAAGAAGAATAGTGAAGTCAGGATTCTGTAAGGTATGCTCTGATAGAGAAAAATGAGAACAAAGAAAAAGAAAAGAAAGGAAATTCCCTGATCTTGTCCTGATTTTAATATTTGACTTTGAATGACAGAATGCTTCAAAATTTATCTCATAAAGGTTAATTATTACTGTTGATGTATTTTTTATTTACTTATTTCTTTATTTTGTTAGTACTTTTTAATTTTTAGTTTTTAAAAGAAAAAAGATATGAAAAAGTAAAAAAGCCATAAATTAAAAACATTTTTCTTTTAGATGGTACATAACAGTTCACCATAATCCAGTAGAGTATTCATTACATAAAAGATAGCACAGAATAAAAATAATTTTTTACTGAGAAATTATCAAATTATTCAAATGAATGATGAGTGATAAAAAAATTATTTTAATATTAAAAACATCTTTTTAACAGCAATTTCATACCACCATTTTTTAAAGAAATAATCAACCTATGTAGATTTGTATAGAATTTATAATTATACATTTTGATTAAAAAAATTATTTTTAATACTACCTATCTTACTGCTTTTTTCAATAGCAATATGCCAATCATAAAACACCTTTGTAGTAATTTATTAAATGTATCTTAAATAATCGATAAATATTTTTATTTTAAATGAATGATTATCAATTGCTAGTTTTATCACATGACTGAAAGAATACAGTTGTCTCTTTCTTAATATTAAAAAAAGAAACAATTTTTTTTCCAAACCCCCATCTAATGAATTAGCAATCATTATGAAAATATTCATGAACATATCTGATGACTGGAAAAGGCAGTGAAGTGTTTTATTATTAAAAATAATTTTAGTATTATTCTGCGCTAAGCAATAAAATTACTAATTATTCATTCACAATTTTGTATGAATACAGAATAAAATACTGACTTTTTCAGAAAATAAGATAACATCAAAAGATACCTCCTACTTTATGACAAAATGATAAAGCATGAAACAAGAAGTATGTTAAATCTCTTGTTTAAAATATACATTATCATTGGAAGTACTACAGATTCATAACTTATCTTTAACTACAATACTTGTATGATAATGAATACATAATAATGTCTGATTTCATCATTCTGACACAATGTTCAGTTTGATTAACAAAACTGACAATTGAGAACTAGTTAATCAAAGGAAAAGTCTACTGGACTTGAATATTTAATTAAGAAATATGTGCTAAAAATATTAATTTCTTTTAGATTGCATAATTACCATGTAATACTTTAATTTGTGATATTACCTGGAGAATTATTATTTAAATTAGTTTGATTTGTTATAACTACTTCTTCTGGTTGAACAAGAATATTATGTTTTTTTTCTGATTTCTCAATTGCTTGTCGTATTGTTTCTGTCTGTAATAACTTTCCTTCTTCAAACTGAAATTACATAAAAAAAAACATATTAAATAAAAAAATTTTATTGGAAATTTATAAAAATAAATATAATATTAAGATGAAATTTCAAATTTGACTACATGACTTTACACAATTTTTAGCAACTGATTTAAAACATAGCTTTAAACCTAAACTAAAAAAGAAACTTAAACCTAAACTAAAAGTTATTGTGTTTTATTAAAATTTCACCTTTATAAACACTTACACAATACATTTAATCATTTTTCAAAATATAATACAGTTATTAGCTGAAAACAAGCAATCCAATCCAATGATAAACTGCACTCAACATTTTTAGTTTTGGTAATCTAAGAAAATGTTTTTGAAGTTTTTAATTTTAAGCAAAATTCCTAAAATTGCATAACAAATGTAATACAGAAGTGGTCAACAACAATGCCACTAGTGTGAGCAGCTGCTGTACCATTTATCTGGGCTTGAGGCTAATGTATTAGCACCATAGGCTTGGTAATTATGATATGGAGTAATTCATTACAGACTGATACTCTCATACACAAATACTCAAAACTGTTTTTAGGAATCAAGATCTAAACACAATTTAGAAAGATTTTTAAGCTACAAAAGAAAAATATTTTGTATAATAGGTAAAAGAGAGATCAGCATTATGGAATAATGCTGATTTGAATGAAAGCAATTTTATAAGGACCAAGGTTTATGGAAAAATTATTTATGGATCAATTCAAGTTTGTCCATCAACTAGTTTCATTAACATCCAGTCTATCAACAAAAAATATCAACAATATTTTATTCTGATAGTTAAGAACTGTTTAGAAATTATATCATGCTTCTAAGGGAAATAAAAGTCATCAGTGGAATAATGATTTGTAAGTAGTAAAGGACTACAAAAAGAACATTCTGTCATACATAATGAATTATGTACGTAAGCAGTTTATGCACTCTAAACTCATTTTAAATAAATGTTAATTATCTCTTAACTCAATGTCTCACTTGTGATATCTTTCTTAAAGTAATGATATTATTTAACTTTTCATTCAAAACCATAAATTCCAAAATAATTTAGGCATTTTTTATAAATAAATCTGAAAATTTGGAGCTCTAAAAGATTTCATTTTTATGATTTATAATTGAAAAATATATTAATATAAAATATATATAGTTTTCAATAAAGTTTAATTAGTTTCTCATATAAATTTAAAAAAATAAATTAACTGGAGTTTGCATTTATGTAACAAAAATGATTTAACTTTTTTTTTTAAATTATAATTTACAATTAAGAAAGCCCAGCGATTTTTTTTTATGATTAATTCACTGCATAATAAGCAAGATCTTGTATGCAAGTACTTGTGGACATTTTTTTGTAGAATATTAAAAATGTCTCACTAAAGAAAAGTTCTTCAAATTCAGGATCTTTCTGATGAAAAACTGACATTTTACCACTCTATCACAGAAGTTGGCTGAATATTTGGTTAATTTATTCTTCCGTACCTTATTGGTCTGATTATATTAATTATGTTACTGTGGTAAAGTTAGACTATAAAGAAATACAATTATAAATTATTCTATACCCACACAGAAGAAAATGAGGTAAAAACCATATAATTTTTAAGTAGTAGTAAATATTGAACTAGTTCTACTAGTACTGAATTGTACCTAATTTTTCTATTATTATTTCATAAATAAAAAGACTTGTTCAACTGTTTCCAAAACACATTTGAGAATAAATTCTGTGAACAACAGACATATCTATTTCATGAAATATAATCTTGATTACAGTCTAAATAATTTTCTTTTTTTTTAATTTAAAACATTTTTGAGACTTTTTACTATGATAAAAACCTTAAAGGAAAGGTTCATTGAAAAAAAAAAAACAGAAATTATGACAAGTATAGATAATATAAACACTATTATTGTCTTTTATTCTAAAACTAAATAACGTGTAAAAACATTAAGATCTTACTGGAGTTATAATACTTGTCCTTCGTAAAATTCTATTAAGCTCTTTTTCTTTATCTGAAATAAAACAAATTTTTCAAATTGTAAATAATTTTTTTCTATCATAGATCTAATTTTATTTGTTCCCTGTAACATCTTATTAGAGATTTATAAAATTTAACAAAGAAAAATATTTTTATGATTTAAATATTTTTTATTTAAATAAATATAAAACAAACTCAGCAGATAACATAAACTCAATATATGTTTTATAAACATACTTGAGTCAGAAAGATGAAATGATGTGTGAAAAATTCTAGATCCTGACTGGGAGTTGAACTCAAGGCTAACTGATTTAGAAACCAGCATACTGAAATCTGTTTCTGGTAAATTAAAAAAAAATATTTTACTGTTGTTTTTTTTTGTTTGTTTTAAAATTGTTTAATTAAGCTTTTATTTAAATAACATTTTTACTTTCCTAATGAAGCTTCTTTCACGGCTATCTTTTTCTATCTTCTAGAAGGCTACTTCTATCTTGTATCTATATTTTTCTGTTCTGGAGTATTCAAATCCAGTTTTTGCTCCAGAGTTTACAATATTGCCTCTCTATCTTCATTTACCATATTTCCTCTTTCATCACACAGACATCAGTCCATTCTTTAATTTCTCAATCTTGGAATACATTCCGACAATTTGTTCAAAAGAATTCTCTTCCTACATCTGTTTCATTTCTCAACATTTTATCTTATGCCTCAATTTTTCTCCCACACCAATCTTATTATCTTTTCTTTATTTTCACTGTTTTCCTTACACTTTCTAATATTTCTTTCTTTAAGAAGTGGTTTTTTTCATATCTAACTGAGATAATATACTGAATAAATAGTCTTCTCCTCATTCTTTTAATTCATATTAAACCCAAGATATTGTTATATTTTCCCAAAAACTTATGTTTAATGTGTCAATTATGTTTAATTTGTCTATTTTTGCAATGTTTATCTTTGCAGTTTTTACGTGTAGGATTTTTTCCAAAGTACAATTATGAGTTACATCTTCAATTATTAAATTTCTCATGGTAAACCACATACCGCTTTATTTTTTGGCATTTCAACTATCTTTCTCAACATATTCTTTAGCTATCCAGTTGAGCTAGTTATAATTATAAATTAATTTTTAATATGAAAGTCATTAAGCCAAATCCATTAACATTCATACATTTCCTTTTCCAATCTAATTACTACTCTTACGACAGTAGATGGAAAAAAGTCACAATAGACATCATTCCCTAACTTTTTCCTGTTTAAGATTTATCATTCACTAATTAATGAATATTATAAAATGTAACTTGGGAAATAATAATTTTTATTTTATAAATAAGTATTTTATAAAAAATATATTACTAAAAAAAAATATTTAAGACAGTTATCTCAGGAAAATAATGATTTATTTAGAATAATGCAACTTTCATTACCAATTAATTATTGACATTCATCATTTTCAACCAGAAAAAACAAACTCAAACATGTCTAATGTACTAACTAAACTGCTCTGAATTAACACAAAGTTTTATGTCAGTTATATGGTAATATAACTGACTTTTTTTCTTTTTTTTTTTTTTTGTCTTCAGTCATTTGACTGGTTTGATGCAGCTCTCCAAGATTCCCTATCTAGT
>JAAAKQ030481962.1:0-13795 GCA_010016005.3 Zanna intricata
AGTTTTCTTTGAAACAAGAACTGACAAAACAATTATTGTAAAATTCCTTTGACTATATAACTGGTATTTGGCAACAGATTTACAAATCAATAACATGTAAAAACCATTCATTTTTAGAAAAAATAAATTCTAGAAAAATTACAAAAATTCAAACACTTCTTAAATTTTGATATGAAAAGAAAGAACGCGATTTTAAACAAGAAAATTCTATTCATTTTTCATTCATTGATTGAAATCAAAAGTTAATTATGGTGTTCATAAAAATCAGTTCAATGGCTTTGGAGTTATGGTTTAAAAAGTTACACTTGTAACATATTACCATCCCTTTGTAGTTAATTAAAAAAAAATATTAATCAGAATGCAATTTCTAAAATTCATCACTAAAAATCAAACACATATTTGTTTAAATGGAATACTTAGATACAGTAGATCTGTTTATGTTAGAAATTTATAAAATAATTTTTTTAACTGCAACATAAATCACAGTCAGATTTTACAATTATATGTTAAAAAAAAAAAGTTATGTTGTCAAAAAAAATACGTTGTCAAAAAAAAGCTAGTTATAAATTAACAGAAGACAAGCTCTCACCTGCTCCACAACAGTAGTAAGATATGAATCACGTAACTCTTCAGAAAAAGCAGCTAGTAATACAGAGAGAAGCCTGTCAATTTCAGAACGCCATATTCCCAGTGCTTTTTCTCTTTCTTCAGGCTGTCCCTCCTAAAAATAATAAAATATGTTAATAATCATGCAGAACAGTTTTAAGCAATATTTAGAAATTAAACTGATCTGAACTGTCATAACAATTAATGATTAAGAGAGGATATGTGTTTGACAGGCAAGTTTTAAAAGTAATAATAAGTTTACTTATATTTGTCATAAAAATCACACAAATTAGGGTAATAGGTCTGTTATTGTGTGGTATGTCAAATACAACAATTAACAAGGGTAAAATTTACAATTTTAAATTAATATAAAAAAATAATTGTAGCGAACAATATTTAGTAATTAACATAAAGCAAATATAAAAAAAGGATTACTAAAATTCACAATTAAACACATATGTTCACTGTGTCTTATTTTATACAGTAATAAAACAATTTACAAAAGGTTGAAAGGCTCATCAATTGAACATGGATAACCCTTAATTAGTATTACTTTTAGGAACATTATGAAATATTTAATGTTAATTTTATTTCTCAAATGTTGAGGGAGGGCATTATGTCCTTAAAGATAGCTATAAGATCATTACTTTCTAAAACATTTATTGAAATGTGAAACATTTTAAGGGCTATTAAAAAGCTGTTCAATCTGAAATAGTATTTAGTTTCTGAAAAGCCAGCTAATTCCAGATATTACTCATAGTGAAGTTAGTTTTAATGTGTGTAATATATTTAAAAAATCCAGCATTATTAGAAGGGGAAACAACAGAAAGGAAAGGTATTAAAACCTAATCATTCATGCTAAATTCAAAATGTTCTTTTACTACGAGTATTTTATATTGTAAACCCATTAAAACAAAATGTCATTACTTAAAAGTTTAAAACACTGATACTTAAAAGATTCAAAAAACATTTTATGACACTTTAAAATGTTACTAATAATAAGAGCAACATTTTCTATATTAGTAAGTCAACCATTATAAAGACAGTCACCTCCTGCACTTCTCTATCAGAGTAAAGTGGAGTCAAACATCACAACATGTCAAATTGTTTCAAACAAAGAATATTAATAACTAGAGCAAGGTAGTCCTAATTATGAATTTTACATTCTAAGAAAATAATTATACACAGGCATCAAATTAATGAAGTAAATGGGGTAAAATATGTGTGAATAAACTTATTTGTGTCTGATTTATTTGTGCATATACGAGTATGTGCATAATGAAACTGATAGTCAACTGCAACAGACCAGACAATGCAGATCTAATGACTTGTGTACTACACAAAGCAGAAAATTAATCATATGCTTCTATTTTTATCTTTTTCTGGAAAATTGTTATTGAAAAATTCCATATAACTAGTCCATATCAGTGTGTATAAACCAATTTTTGGATTACTGATATTCAGATTAATGGGTTCATATAGTAATGAAAAGAGAATATTTAAATATTTTCCAAAAAAGTAGTCTTCAAAAAAAAAAATATATGTGCAGCTATAATGAATAAGTGCCTTTATGATTATATGAACTTCTTGTCAAAAATTAATAATGTATATTGCTAATAAGTTTCAAACCCGAATATTTCATACATTGTAATTTGAAAGAAATATTTGTAATTACTCATATAGTAAAAAAAGAAACCATGCAATAATATACTACTTTACAATAAATCACATTATATTTAAATATAAACTATTTTCTTTTTTTACTGTTTCACCAAATTTTTTTCTATAAGCAAGAAACTGAATAATTTTTATTTCTTAAAAAAAAATAATAAATAAATAATCTAGGCTAGATAGATCACTGGATAAAGTAAAGACAAGATCCAGTTCACCCAAAAAAAAAGATAACTACCGAAAACTGTACATAAATACAATACATATAGCTTACACAGCTCTAAGTATTTTTCAGATTTGTGATCATTTTTAACATCAACGATCTCGAGGGTTTCCAACTTCAGGTAACTAGGACTCAACTCTTTGATCACATACAGATCATGTTTATTACTAAATGATTTTGGATATGAACTTACACCAACTTTGTAGAGACAAGGAATGATGTGATTGCACTGTAACAGAAACCTTTCTGTTGCCCACTTGGCCCCCACTCCATAACAAGCATGTGGTGAGCTGCCCATGTATGTCAGTACATGGGAGCCCTGAAAGCTTCAGTGAGTAGGGGCCTGGAATCAGAGCAGAGATACAGAGAGTGGAATGCCTACTGAGATTTGTCAATCTCAGTTCCGATTTTGTACAACCTCATAGCACCCTTAACTCATTGAAAGAAATTGTTATTTGCTGCAATTCTCTTAATTACATGGAAGAAGATATAGAGGAGGAATTATCAAGTTAATCAATGCCGCAGATTGACTATGAGGAGAAATGGTGAGATTCTGCATGTGTGTAAAAGAAAGTTATGGAGGCAACTCATGCAAAGATCCTCCAGTTTGTATCAAGGGGAACTACAATTGTATTCAAGAAACTGTCCAGTTTACAAGATGGAAACGGCAATCCAGGAGATAAAACTCTGCCAAAAGTAGGTTATCTTTAAGTAAAGAAAACTGCCAGCAGTCAACATCTTGATTTATGCAGAAGCAGTTGCTGCCCCTTCTTTACAAAAAGTCAATGTAGAATAGTTGCTTTCTGCTCTTGCACCAGGCGCTACTTTTATGATTGAAAGAATCATAGTAGAATGAAATCTTCTCTGAAAAAAAGATCCAGTAAAACCCATCAAGGTGCAGCCACCAGTGGATATTGTACATAGGATGTTAAGGAAATATCTAAAACGCCCAAAAAACACAGTTCTTCAACCAGTCATAAGGTGAGGGAAAGTGTGGCAAGACACAGAAGTCTGAGTTTGGTGTGATGCAGGTTGAAAATTAAATTAGAGAAGGTTCTGACTACAGAGACTATTGAGCTTGCAACTATGGAGGCTCCAAAAGCCCAGAGGACTCTGATGGAGAGGGTGAGTACTTAAACCTCCCCAAAAATAACATTAGGGAGTGCATGAAGTTTGGACTCTGAGACAACAATGCTAACTGCTCCATCCAGGTCCGTACCATCTGATGCTAACTGCTGAATTCCCTAATATAAATTAAACGGTATCATCTGATGCTGGCTGCTGAATTCCCTAATGTAAATTAAACATAATAATGATACCTCTTAAAACAATATTTTCTTGACATAAAATTCATAGTTTTTTCTTTTTTTTTTACTAAAAATCTTATTAGTTTAAAAAACTAATAAAAGCAAGCAAACAAATTAAGTAAGAAGTCTGTGGTACAACCCATTTATTTATTTTTCAAAATAAATGCAATATAAACTTACATATACACCAAAGTAGCCTCATTTTCAGTCATAACAGATTTAATTTTTAAATCCTACTTCAAATTTTACAGGGAATTCAATCTACAATAATATTTCTTTTGCTGTGGTATTTATTTCATTATCAAAAGGCTTTAACAATGTAAAAAAGGAAGAAAGATATGTAATATTAATAAATAAATAAGAGTTTTTAAATCAAGCTATTACTGTTTTAAAATATTTCAATGAATTAAACAGTAGTACTTTCAAAACAAAATGTTGAAGTAAAATTGTTAGCTTTAATAATGATACAAGCAATGATTTTTGCAATTTAAATTAGGCAGTTTTATATCCTACCTTGAAACCAGGTATGTTCCTTGTTATGGGTTGAAGTCTATAGCAAGGAGGTTGTGCATGACTGTCATGATGGTACCACTGCTCCAACAAGCTTCGATTGCCAGCCTGGCTAAGAACCATTTCAAAGTCTTGGGTCTCAACTGTCTTAGGAAGAAGTGGCGTTCCAAGAGAATTGCTCAAGAACAAAACTGGTACAGTGTAAGCAACTTCGGACTGCCCTGTAAAAAAATTATGATTAATTGATAATTAAGAAGACTAAAAAGTCATCAATGTATCAGTCATTCAAATCAATAAAATTACTAAGCTACAGTTCATATAGTTTTTAAATACACTTATTTATTTTGACTGGCATTTGATAATATACTCTAAGTTAAGAAAATGATTTTACATTGGATTTAAAACAAACTAGAAAAACATATAATAAAACCTTTTCTTAACTTACAAATAATCTTTAATAAAGAAATATTTAACAAATATTTTTCTGTAAAACTATGAAAAAATTGTTATGTTGACCTTTTTTTTATGTATTCCATCGGTACTTGTATGTAGTATTTTTCAGTTTCATTTCATAATGTTTGTTGTCATGGAAGAATCTAGAATAAGCAGAGGCTCTTAATGTATGCTGATTAGGGTTGATCTGAGGATGGAGATTTCCATCCCTTTGGGCTGATATACACATAGCCATACAGTAATTGAGAATTTATTGATATTTATTATACAGATTTAAAAATGTCCACATTTTCTCTCATAGCTAGGCAACAATCAAGATGCTGAAGAAGCAGCAGATAAAATCTAAATGATCTGCCACTGCTGCCTTGAGAAGCTGCTGACCAGTGACTGGTGGTTTTCAGGATTCCAGCTTTCCTTGTTGCTGGCAAGTAATAAGAATAGAGAGACTACAAACTGTTAGGTCAATAAACCATTGTTAAGTGGTATTGTTTGCTCCTGATATTGTTTATACTCTAGTAAAATATGAAGCTGAAAAGTGGATTTTACACTAATATCAAACCAGACTGATGTATATAACCAATAAGTTTTGTTTTGAGATCAAACAAACTTCAGTAGTTAGAATTACAGGTCTCATTGGTCTTGAGGCATTAAGGTTTCAGGAAGCATCTGAATATGGATAGGGTTTCTAACACAGAATCTATTAAAATTGTGATCGTAGGATGAAATGGGAACACTATACTTGAATAGGAACTTTGTTCTAATAAGATAAGATAAGATAGTAATAGTAAACCGGACCTCATATGATGGTCCATACCATCTGGAACATATACTCTACATCAGGGAGTAATATACTAGATTGAATGTCATCAAATATAAAATATCATTGCCCAAAGTTATGTTTAATAAACTGATTCCTTTAAATCACCAAAGTTAAATGATATTAGATGGTTTCAGAATAAAAGACAATTGCCTACAAAGTTGGAAATCTTTGGACTCTATAACTATTGTGTACACCATAGGATAAAATGTATGGAAGACCTCTAAACTTCAAATGGGTGATGGAGTTACTGATGGGAGATGGAGTTACTATTGAGTAGAAGTTTACAATACTCTTGAGATTTTCAAAGATCTACAGTTTTTTTTGTATAAATCTTTCATGTATGCCTATTTTCAATCATTTTAATTTATTCAACCAGAGATGGTTACATAGACATCCCCATGGATGTCAATTTTTTAAATGCAGTTAGTTCTGTTATCTAATATGAACAGTACTTTTAAACTATTCACTGATTTTTTAAATACCAGAATACAAACATAAAAGACTAAAAACATCTATCAGTGCCTATTTTTAAAAACTCAATGAATCTGTTAAATTGAAATTAAACAATATTGGTCCTTTGACCAATATTAATGCTTTAATATTAAATTCTGGTTAATGTTTTGGACATTGGCTTCTTCCATATCAACAGCAATCAATCAATTATTTAAAGGAAATTTCTACCCAGTGACCTTCAACTTCAATGATCTAAAGAAAATTAGCAATTAAATGTAGGTTTTACTATTCCCATTCATTCTTATTTAACATGCTTTGATAATAAAGTTTTTGCTCCAAATTTTTCACCATAATTAAACCATCATAAGAAAGATTATGTTTATTCTTCACTCAAAACTAGTAACTTTTATTATTATTTACCAAATATTAGGTAAATTATTTACTGGTTGTTAGCCTGATTTTAGAAGGAGAGCTAATTTTTGGGTCTGCCTCTCCTGAGCAATGCTGCTGCTAATCGATTCTCCATGAAAAAGTTACACGGGTCACACAGATATTAAAAATTAAATAAAATTAATTATGTAAAATCTAAAGTGAGTAAACCAGTCAAATAAAATCATGCTATCATAATAACATGGCTCCTATTAATAAATCTATTTATACACTTACATCTTAATACATGTATTTACAAATGTATAATAATTTATAGATAAATTATTATTCATTGTATACACAAACGTACAAACAATAAGCAATGTTTCAATTATATACAAAATGATGTTACTGCTCTATCAAAAAATGTTAATGAAAGAAGTACAAATTTGGTTTTGATACGGTGGAAAGTTTTGAATAAAAATAAATAATTTTAGTAGAAGAACAGTGGTGAAAATGATCCACATCAAAAAGTTAAAAGTATCAATTTTTAATAGTAGAACAATGTTTCAAGTTTAAGTAAGATTTACGTGACAATTTTGTAAATATTCTTTTTTTTTATATTACTACATTCTGTTTTAGTTATTCTACTGTTCATATGTCATACTTCCAATGTCAGAATAGAAGAAATGGGCTGTTCCAAGGTGAAATGAGTGTGAAGATTTTTAATATAAAGAATGTGCTGGCACTTGATAAAGCCTAGAAGTTTATATGAAATGTTATCTACATATGTATGGCATCTGTGTAATTTTTATATATTAGGTGGTCAACTTAAAACTACTTAAAGACAATATTTGGAGATACTGTCAGGTTGACTATTTAGTTCTTCAACCAAGAAAGTATAACATACACACTATTCGCTCTATTTTTACTATCATTATCAGTATTAATAAATTAATTGTCTAAAATTATAATAAAACAAAACTCACCAGTTGAAAATTATTAGAACAAAAAACAGAAAAAAAGAGTACATAACTTTAATAAATAACTTATAAATAATTAAATATTTAATTGACTTAAATAAATAAGTTAAATAAATAAATAATTAATTAATAATTATCATTAGTTTAATTATAATAATTAGTTAACTTAATAATATTTTTTGCAAATAAAGGTATGTAATAAAGAAGAATGTAACATGGAATGAATTAAAAACCAAATAAATTATTTCAGTGATTGGTAAACAGAAAGCATAAAATTAAATGGAGTGGTTAAAATGCTTTATAAACTTGTAAAACAAAATGGTAATTCATAATTATCTAATGACAAAGAATAATTCATTGTTAACTAGCACAAAGTTGACAGAATAATACAGAAAATATTTTAGAAATACTCATGATTATAAAAAAAAAGATAGATTAAAAGAATTAGGAAAATATTATCCTTAAAAATATAAAGTCAAACACTAAATAATATGTCAGTATATTTATAAAACAGAAAATCTTACTTTAAAAAAAGTTTAAAAATGAAATTTCTGGGTGGAGAAGTTTGACCAAAGAAAGACAATTTTGGTACCTAAGCAAGCCTTATTTTGTGATGGAAAGTGTTTTCTTGGATTTATCAGGTCAAATAAAATTTTAATAAGAAGAAAAATCTACTGACATCCACAACTACATCAGTGAGAAAGTGCTGTACGAAAAACCTTATGAACACCCAGGATTAGTAGGTAACGAATGACAATATTCTGATGAGAATCTAAGGAATTGCTCTTTAAAAAAAGGAATTACCAAGAGTTGGAGCAATGGGGTTGGTCATTTACTCTACCATTCATTCTGGAGCACCTCACTGCTTGAAAGAATTGGTGATGGAAAGGTAGGAAGTCAGAGTTCCTGAATGATATCAAAGGGCGATGTCCATATTATCAAATCAAATATATTTGAAACCCTTTGAGAATGATCATGGTATCCCACCAATCCTTTGGTTAAGGAGAGGAAGGAGGAAAAAACTAAAACCTAATACTTTTTAAATTTTTTTTAAATTAAAATTTTGTCAGCAATTAATCCTTGATTTGGAGCTGACTTAAATAAAAATTAAAAAATTAGTGTTAAAAGTGTTGGTTTTCAGTTTTTATTGGGTTTTTGAAATCAGGATGTTAAAAAAAATTAAAAACTTGTTAATTCTGTTATTATTTAAAATTTGGGGAGGGTATCAAAAAATGCTCCCTATATGTTATAAACTGCTTAAGTGAAACATGAAGGCATCTTATTAAAAGTAGGAAAAAAATTGTGAAAAGAGATTGTACATGAGTTAAAGCAGTCTGGAATGAAGGAATGCATCCTATTTTTTATTTTTACCAAAAATTCAACAATTAATTATTTAATTTTTGCATGAAAATACTTTGAATATAAGAATTACATCTATCTATATATCATTATTTAATAATAACCAATGCTATGCAACCATAAAGAAAAATATCTTAATAGATTGTGTAATTTTCTTTTAAAAATACTCTAGTTAGGTTATATAGAAAAGTTTACAATAGGACAAAAAAAATATATGCTCTGAAAAAAAGTACATAATAAACGATTGAACATTACAAAGTTTTAGACACTAATTAAAAAAAAATAACTATTTTTATACGTTATTTGCCCTGAAAATTATTAAAAAAACTGGTTCCCAAGACTGCATCTCCAATATTTGAGAAAAGTTACATATACCTATTAAATTAATACAATTGTTAAAGTAAAAAACACATATTTTAGGTTTGGCATAAAATAACTCTATATTAAATTACTAATTAATAAATAAAAATTTATAATAAATTTTTTTGTTGAGAATTGAATTCTGAGAAAACTTAAGTAAATAAAGTGTATAAAAAACAAATAGTAGTTGCAAAAATTTATCATAAAATGAAAATATGGCAGAAATTATTATGATTCTGAATAATACTAAACAAAAAATCAAGATTATCAATATTCAAGCTAGTAAAAATTTAATTTATTTATCTTAAAGATATTGTTGAAAATAAAAAAAGATTCAACTTCATCGCTTGTGACGATTAAAATTTCAATTGATTAAATTGATGACTTCTTAAGTCATTTCCAAAGATCTTTTGTTGCTCATCTCAAAACATCTTTGTATTTTTTTTATAAAAGATCACTATTTAAAATTGAAGCAATTAGTTCATTTCAGAATTAACTTTGAGTTCATAAATCTAACTTTTCAAGCAACTACATTAGCAATAATATAATTGAGCAAGGTCTAGAGAGTTTGGTGGCCAACTTACAGCTCTTCCATGAGCAAATTCATTTTCCAATAATATGTTAATTTAAAGAATCTATTATATAAAGAGCAGGATGTAGAGGAGCTCTGTCATACATATCTATTATTCTAACAGTGCGATATTTTTCAGTAGAAAAAGTTTCATCCTGTAAATACTCTTGGTAACGTTGCCCTGCGAGATGTTCGATTTGATAAAGTAAATTAACTTGTTATTTATCATATCTCATGATACATTCATTGAAAATCTTTACGGTAAATTTATATTCAGAATAGCATTTGACTTCTCTTTTGCTCACCAACAAGAATCTAGGGTGTTGTTGATACTATCTTGGGTTAAAGTAACTTCATCTATAAACAGTAGTCGTGAAAGTAAGCAGGGCATTGATTCACATTAACTCATTCACAACATTCAAGTTGTGCAACATAATCTACTGGCTGAAGGTGCTGCATTTTCTGTACATAAAATGGAGGCAATCCATGAAAATGTGTTCATTATGTATGATTTTTTGTTATATTAAATTGTCAGATATTATTTGAAAAAACTTGGTTTGGGGTATTTATATATAACTGTTTTAAGAACATTTTCAATTTCATCTTCATGTTCAAGTCTCTATTGAGACAAAATATTCACACTAGGAAGAGTACCACTTTCAAGCAGGTTGTTAAAAATTATGCTAAATTCTTTATGGTCTGGAACTCTGCATCTAAAATTCCTAAATCAGTATTCTGCACTTGAATTGTTTAACAATTCCATTGCAAAATCCATATATATAAACTATATCTGCATATTCAGCATGAGCGAGCAAGTAAGGCAGTTAAAATGTAGTTTTACTTTTTCTATTAACAAACTGAATTTAAAACTTAAACATAAATAAACAATTCAAAAGTAAATTCTTAGTCACAAATTAGATTCAAGTTTTAAATAAAAATAACAGCTATTCTAGCATATACCAGTATATAATACTCTACAGATAATACTGGATCACATCCAAATTACGTTTCAATTAATTTACTCAGTTATGCCAACCAGATGGTCAAAGTAATGAAATCAGCTGAAAATATTTTTTTATTGATCAGGTGATTTGCAAATGAAACAGTGCCATTAAATTGCATTGTAATTTTCCTCTATTAGTTTAACTTTGTCTTGGTTTTAATTGAAGTCAAACTCTTTAAAATAATATTTAATTTTTATAGATTTTAATTACACCAATCTTTACAGAATTAAATTCTCCATGGATTTTTCCTTTTTTGTCTAGTTCTATTTGGTTATTGGCAATTTAACAAAGTAATTATACATCAAACCTAGACAGCTTCTCAACTCCAATTTTGAATTTAATACCAATTTCCTCAAAACCCACTAGAGATACAGTTCTGGAATTACATTTTTTTTTGTAGAAATCTGGTGAAATCTTTAGGCAGCAGTAACTCAAAAACAAATCGCTTTCAGACCTATGTTTGTATAAATGCTTTTTATTACTTCAATGAGAGGAATATGCCTAAACTTCCTCAAGGACTCAGTATATATATCTCCATTTCCATAAAATATAAAATTCATTATTTATTTTAAGCTACTATTTATCTATTCTTAAACACAATGCACAACTCTGTATATTTTTACCACTTAAATTATATTTACTAACGATTTAGTTGTTCAATGCAGAGTTCAGGAAATTCATGATCTTGTTGCTTCTCCAATGATGTCCTCCAGTGAAGATCTATAATATGTAATTCATAACCTCGCTCTAGTGATTCTTGCCTCAGAACAGGATAGACATTATTATGCAAAATCCCTTTCTCCACACAGCAATCTGAAAAGAAAAGAACAGAAATTTTATGTTAACTTACTTCTAGACAACTATTTAGATCTCAAGTCGATTTAGAGCTACAAATGATGGTGGGTGTCTTTTGTAGTACTCAGCATTCAGGATTTACTTGCGTGTTTTTGTTATTGTTGTTTGTAATTTTAGTTGTATTACAATTTATTAGTTGTTCTTTTTATTCCGTGTTATTGTTTTTCTGGTTTTATTACATTTTTTTAAATTTATTTTACTTTTTTAAAATTGATGTTCGCATTGCTAAGGATTATTTACATTGGGGTTAGCAACATTAGGTTAAGTGTTTTGTTTACAATTTTCCTTGTGACTTTTTAATTTTTCTTCTCTTAAGGATGTATATAGTGATTTGTTACATGTGAAGTTATCTAGTTCTCATTATTGGCTAATTATTGTACCTTTTAAATAAATAAATTGACTTTTACTGTGGTGGTTTGTTTATACCATCAAAGATGTTTGTTTAATTATGTTGGATTTGGAATTTTTTTTTTTTTCCATCTAACTGTAAAGAGATGTCCGTCACTAATGTACCCCTGTCTGAGGGTGATCAGTTTCTCACACCAAAGGAGAAATTAAGTTCCATTCTGCGCTATGTGCCGGTCAAATGGGGGATGTTGATTCTGGTGGTGATGGTAGTGACCAGTTGGGCGGCCTTCTGTCATTAGATCCTGCGTTCAGAATGATGAAAATGTATCGTCTGCAGGCTACAAGGGCGAAAGAGAAATACACAGTGCTTTAACATCATCGGCAGCTGCTGTCCAATGACTCTTCACCAGAGGAAAGTGAGGTTGAGGATGCAATGGTTGAAGATCTTTGCTCAACTCCAACTGTTTTAGTGTACCAGTAGAAGAGGATATAGATGGACGTGAAATAAAATTTTCGACCAAACAAACAATGGCTAACCCCCCCCCAGATGGAAAAAGTAAGAACACATCTAGGGTGAACAACCGAGATAATGGATAAAGTCATAAATGTTAAAGGATAAAGTCCCGGCGAGTACCTCGAATCCCACGGTCTCGATGGATGAAGGTGGCATTGACACTTCTGCCCAGGGACGGGTTAAGCCTCGACCAGATGATACGTTAAGTGCGCTTGTGTTCAGGCTGGAAGAACTGACCAGAGACCTGGACCGAAGTATTAACCTTAATACGAAGTGGGGAATTAAAAAAATCAAGGGGAGCTTTCTATCCTAACAGGAGAGTTTAGAGATTTTGAGAAAAAATCTCTAACCTCCACCGCTATGTCTCCGCCGGCTGCCAGGACCTCGGTGGCCACGCAGACCACGACCACCGTCGAATGGATGGCGAAGTTACAGACGACGAACTTTTGCACTGTGCCGACGAACTAGCGCTGGCCCGTGGACTAGTTGTCGACTATGGAAGTTGTTTGAGAACATTTGACTCTGGGGAGCTGGTCCGAATGGTTGGTCTGGCAGATATATTCCATCACTCCTCGAAGAATAGTTGCGGCTCTGGGTCTTGCCTAGCCTCTACCCTGCTGCATGAGGGCAGAGCCAGGCGGGGTCAAGTCGTCCGAGATAGGATGGAGAGAGCCGTCCTTCTCCGCGAGCACTCACCACTGGTTGGTGATGCCTCCTATACCGTTTTTTATGACTCCGGCTGCGGAGATTGTGAAGTTATATTCGATCTTCTTCGGGCGTTCCGGCTCATTCTTGGTAGGTCTAGCAGCCCAGTGTTTTGTCTCATAAGTAATAAAACTGGATATTCTTCAAGAAGGCTTTTGGCCTATCTGAGTCGGGGTAGAAAACGGCCCATCCGGATAGCCCTCCTGAAGTTAAATGACCGAATCCCGCGTGACAAGATTCCTCAACTGCTAGACCTGGACCTCTTGACATCAAGACGTTGGTTGTACGGGCTCCCGGAAAACATGCATATCTGTTTGGCCATGAAAGACCGGGTGCCAACCTCTAAGGCAAATGATATAATGTCCGATTCAAAACTGTTCTGCAGACCAGGGCTGACGATTTCATGCTGAGTCTGCAGTCCAAAGCTGATCGGCAAATCATAGGTTGATGTAGTGACATCGATGCAACGATAGATGAACGTACTGTCAAAAACGGTATTTCTACTATTCTGGGCGGAAGCGAAGAATTCAAGATGTCATCTCTTCGTTCCGCGTATGAGTCTACCCAGAAGGCAACATTAATTATGTCCCGCCGGGCGACTGATTTAGTGAAAAGGAACAGTGTGCGCATTGGGTGGGTACATTGCCGTGCTGTCATTCGGGACATAGAGACCCGATATTACAG
>JAAAKQ030481962.1:17155-32282 GCA_010016005.3 Zanna intricata
ACACACACACACACACACACACATCAATGAAGTATATCATTATAGACACAATCTTGATGGCAACTATTTATATAAAATTGCATAACTTCATACATAATGCATCGCAATGGAGATACACCAAGATTTTAGTTAGTTAAGTTACAAAACTGTAATATTTTTAACAATGAATTCATTTAAAATCCACAGCAAAGTTTTACAAGGCTATTATTCCATGAAATGCAAGATACATACAATTAAATTATGACTGCATTATATCCTATTATAACTATTTTGGCTATAATTATCAGTATAACTAATTTATTACTTAAATTATCATTATTACTTTTTTTTTCTCTTTATTAAAATTATAATTTTTCTTTTGTTAATTAAAAATAAATTTAAAAACATTATGTAAATAAATAAGAAAATTGAAAATTTTCCACATGCATGCACACTACTTCACTAATTACACAGAATAATCTATTGAAATAAACACAATGAATGTAAAAAGGTGATTGTATCATTTATACACAACGTGGAATTGAATTAACAAAAAAAAAAAACTATAAATAGTACTGAAGCAGTATGCTTTACTGAGCACTCTGTACCCTCCTCAAATATATACAATTAACATAAATATTATATAAATATTTGTTTGCAAAAATTTATAATAGGGAAAATATATTTCTTTTTTGGAATTTTAAGTTACAACATTCATATTAATATTCCAAGAATATCCAATGGTTTTACTTTTTTTTTTTAATTTTTTTTTATTATTGTATCAAATTCAATTGTTATCATCAACAGGTACTGAGTAAAACTATATATATATGTAATATATAATAAAAAAAAAACTAATCAAAAATAATACTAGTAAGGTATATACATATTTATAGAATAATAATAATAAAGATTACTGAACAAACAAATCATATGAAGCATTGATTACTGTTTAAATCTGTTTTCAAAAAATGTATTGTTCACTAGCTAGAAAAAAAACAGGTAAAATTAAGAACAAAAAAATTAATATAACAGTAGATAATAATTTAGAAAGTTGTACTGTAATAAAACAGTTCAGATTGTATTATAGGTTAAATTTTACTCCAAGGAGAATTCAATTTCATATACTTCTGTGGTAGCAAGTTCTTTCGAGAAAAAAATCTTTCAAAAAGTATATTGATAAATGAGAACGTTACAGCATCCATTAAAAAATTTAATATTGGTTTAAGTATATTATCAATGTATAAACTCTTTGCACAAGGCAAAAATTATGTTGAAAAACCAAATAGATTGCACACAGAATAATAGATGTAGCAAATAGTTGTCTACATTATCACTTATATGTTGTGATGCTGTAATTATCACTTATGTTTTAATGTTAATATGTTATAATGTAGTATTAAATATATATTTTTCACATCAAAATTATACAGAACAGTTATGAGATAAGTGAGATTTGTTCATGGTCTACTTCACACTGGAAAAGAAAAGACACTGTTTGCCACGATTGCAAACCATCTTTCTAAACAAACAAAAATTTCACAAGGTGAATTAATAAACTCGGGTATATTTAATACTTAGGTACAGTTTTATAAAAAAAAAAAAACAATACACTATGAATTCACTTGAAATTTTTGCCGATGTTTATAAAGTATTATACAGTTTTTTTCCTAACCTTTAATCTACTTTTTTTTAATTATAAAATAAAATGGCAAAAACTTATTACAAAAAAATCTTGTCTAAAATATATTTAAAAATAGCAAATACTTTACACAAAGAAAAAAGTACCATCTTAAGAAAATTCTTTTAGTTTTAGTACTTTCTGAACTATGTTGCTAGCATATTTTTAGTAACTGAAATAATATACATAAAAATCATTAAAATCTGTCAAAATTTTCTGTTTTAGATCCCCTTAAACGGTCTACTCGTCCCTTAAACAAGATTTAAGATTTTTTTTTTTTTAATTTGTAAAGATTCATTCATACAATCCCTGTGTTTCATGAGGTAACATAAATATTAATCTTATCCAGTCCTATTAAGAAAGTATATATCAGGTCAGGATAAGTAATTTGAGTCTTAAGGTTCAGAAGTTTAGACTTCTTTTAGAAAAACCTCTCACTTTCAACTAGAGTTCTCTAAAGTGATTATTCATCATTTTTGTTCACCGGTTATTTTTATTCATCTTATCTTAAATATATAGTAAGAAATATTATTTTGTTGTTTCATAAATATTGTTTATTTAGTTATTAATCATTAATATTATTTTATCATCCTCTTTTTTTTATTTTTATAAAACATTGAGTTTTTCCAATGTTATTTCCTCAGTATGATAATTGCTTAATAACTGAAATTACTATTTAGGTTTAGATTTAAAATAAATTTTTTTTGTTGGCATTTTTTCAGCTTTTTGTAGTTTCAAATTTATACAAATTTTTAGTTTTTATTTATAACAGAAAAAGGCCCAAATAATTTTTATGGCGATTGTGAAATATTCATATCCTGTCAAATTCAGAAAAGCATAAGCATTAAAATTTCTTTTCTAACAAATTTTTATGGAATTTGACGACAAACTATATACAGTGTTCCAAATAAAACCAGTCTTAAAAAAAATAAAGAAATAAAAACAAATTTAACTAAAATACCTTGCGAATCTGCTGCAGATACATAAAGTACTATTTTCCTAGTTTTAACATTTGTTTTTGCAGCAGCAATTGCTCCAACTAGAAGATGTTGAATGTTACTATTCAGTTTTTTCACGATGGGTGGTAGCAATGATTTATCAATTTCCTTTGGGCTAAGAATACTACCAGGTGGAGGTGATCCAGGTGATACGCTGTCTGCTGCAAAAGAATAATATGTCTTTAATATTTGGTTATGACCAAAATTCTTGTTAATCCTAAAATCAAGAGATTGACTTCTTACTGTTTTATATCATAATAATTAACATACATAACATATATCTTTAAACTTTTACTTGATATCAGTTGAGCTTTGGCTCCATATGATAATTCTTGTCAGACTTCTGATACAAATAAAATTTTCAGAAATAGTTATTGTACATCTGCACTAATTCTTAATCCTCAACTTCAAGTTCATACAATTGTTTTCTTAGTCTATAACTCAATGACATAGCTTCACAATTGCTATCAATGAAAATTCTTTAACTAAATAGTTTATAAAGATTCATACAGTTTGCCTGCATGAAATCATAAAAATTTTGTACTGTATTGTATTTTGACAATTTTTTTTCTGAGAATGAAATCTTTGGAATAAAATCTTTCTACATTGTCGCAGTAGTTCCAAATGCCATCAAGGACAGGATGTGGCCCATCCAATTTGGTACATATAATTAGTTAATTGAACTTATGTACTTAATACATATACATTATAAAGATATTAACAATTTCAAACTTTCTTGGGGGACTATATGAATGACTAGAGAAATCCACACAACATAATGTTTACCACATAAAAATCAGCTTTCTTTCCATTAAAGTGATGCTGTTAATAGGCACACACTGATTACCTGCAAGTGATTATTATGCAAAATTTGATCTTTCAATGCCTATCATTTTATTAATTTAAATTCTGATCAAAGTAAAAATATTAGGTGAAAAGTAACATGAAATCATAATGAAATAATTACAAAATTTCCTTTGGAAAAAATGCTTAATAATCATTTTTAAGATTATCTAAAAGCAATTATGTATTTGAAATTCAGTTATCTTCTTTTAATGCAAAAACTTGTAAAAATCTTTAAAAAATGAATGACTTACAATAAAAAAAAATAAAGCGGTAATAAATTTAGCAACTTCCCTCAGGAAATTTATTGAAATATGTAACTAACAATAAGGCAAATTTTAGATGTAACCTTACTGCATTTATTATTTAAATATATCTATTATAGAGATTTATTTACAGTTGTGAAAATTTTTCTTAATCTCTTTATCATTGTTTTAATACTTAGAGCACTGCCTCACTGCTTTATAAAACTGCTATATTTTAGGCAGAATAAAAATAACTAATAATATCATACTTTTGCCAAATTTTGATTAGAAGATAACATAATAAATTTTAAAATGAAAGTTCTTCCTACTTTAGAAACCTCAACAACAAAAAATAAAAAAAACTGTTCTTATATTATTTCAGCATTTAAAAAAAAATTAATCTGACAAAATGGAGCAACTTTATGAGTTAAAATTATTATTGATATAATGAAAAATGTTGATTTTGGGGTAAGCATACTTGAGAAGCTGGAAACAGCAACACCTCTATGTGGTGGATTTGAAACATGTCTGCTAGTGGTAACTGTTGTAGCTGTTGTGCTTGAACTACTTGTTCCAGTCGTGCTTGAACTACCGATGGTATTTACTGGTACTATGGGTTGGCCTCCACTCTGTTCAACTTTGAGTACAACACCTGATGCAACTCCTGTACTTGCTGTGCTCGGTTCAGCACCATCTATTTTGGTCCCTTTGGTTACTTGATAGCTGGGTGATCTGTTTAGAATACAATTTTTTATTATATAAGTATCAGCTATACATTATAGTAAAGAATTAATTTTTAATTAAAAATGTATGTCAAGAATAAAAATTAATTATTGTTTGATAAAAAATTGTATCATTAACATAACACAAATCTTACCAGTTCAATTGTTTTTGTTATTTATTCTATCATAATAGATACTTCATGATTTTAAATCATTAAGACTTTCTTACTTTTCATACTTATCATTACTAAACTTTAACATTCACTTTATTGGAAATATTTGCTAAATGTTATGGATAATAAAGGAAGGAACAATAAAGTTAAACTAAAGGACAGCTATGTTAAAAATGGTAAGGTGCAGCTTGCAGATTTCAAAAGTTCCTTCCTTTTTAACTAACAGTCAGTTGGTAGTAAGGTAACCAGGATATTAGAACCTTGGCCTGACACCAAATCTGCTGGGTGTCTACGGATTGACTGTAAAAAAAGAAGGTATGGCTCCACATAAAAGGAAAAAAAAAATTAGATATGTTATCATACGATGTCTTTTCGGAAAATAACCAAACTTTTAATCTTTATTATTCGAACTTATAATCTTTATCATGTCGAAAATAACAGATTTTTTTATCCCTAAGATTTATTTTACACATTATTGGTTTTTGTCCACTTCAAGGTACTCCTTCCCCTATTCACACACTTCTGCCAGCGTGTTTCCACTTCGCGAAGCAGTCCTGGACAGCTTTATTTGAAACAGCCTTTATGGTCCTTGACGAATTTGCTTTAATGTTATCAATAGTCTAAACGGCATCCTTTCATCACAGATTTTAATTTCGGAAATAAAAAAAGATCGCAAGGGGTCTGTCGAATAGGGAGGCTGACGGAGGACAGTCATTTATTTTTTAACCCAAAACTGACAAATTGTCAAAACTGAGTGTGCGGCGCATTTTCGTGGGGAAAGAACCATGAGTGTCTTGCCAACTCAAGGGAAATTCTGGTCCCTTTTTGAGGATTTTTTCACATAACCGTTTCATGTGGCGTGAAAAACGCCACATAGGCGTTTTTTCACATAAACGCCTTAATAGTACGCACGGTTCACTGACCGTACAGAAATTCTTGACTCAAGAATTCAAAAAGCACAATTTCATTAAAATCGAAAAAACAGAGAACATCACTTTGACATAGGATCGAGACTAAGGTGTTACCTTGGGGCGTGGAGATCCTTTGCTAATCCAATGTAATGATTGATCTTTTCTCTCAATGTCGTAACCGTAAACCCAGCTTTCGTCTCCGTTATGATCTTTTGCATGAATTTTTCATCGTCATCAGCTTGTTCAAGAAGTTGCTGACCAACTTCCAATCGAGGTTATTATTACTTTACGGTCATCAAACGAGGAACTAATTTTGCTGCAACTTAATGCATGTTCAATCTTTCAGTCAAAATGTCATGGCAGATCCAATCGAGATGGTAACCTCTTCTGCAACTTCTTTGACAGTCGATTGGCGATTTGTACGCGCCAGATTGTTGATTTTCTGAATGCAGGTATCATCAGTCGAAGCCCTTCCTGCTCGAGGGTCATCTTCAAACGACTGATGACCACTTTTAAATCGTGAAAACCACTCGTAACATTGCCTACGACCCAGAGCATCATGTCCGTAATTAAGCTTGTTTCAAAAGCTGAAACGTTTCTAAAAAAATTTTTCCCCTGTTTCTCAAAATTTTACGTTGTTTTGTTATTCCTGAAAATCTCACACTGCAAAAATCGCTACAAACATTTAAACACGTTACACTCAAATAACACGAAAACTAAAAAAGTATTCGATATAAACGATCCAAGGATCTGTGGTTACAATGGAGGTTATGCGGAACACAATGCTGCCAACCGCATGTAACTAAATACTTCCGTTCGCGGATATCAATTATAAATGTTTGGTTATTTTCTGATCAGACTTCGTATTTAGTACATATTAACATTATTTCGTTAGGTTCTTTTTACAAAGCATGACACTTTCACACGCTATTTTCAGTTTGATTTTGACACGCTACAAATCATTCATCTCATCCTCTGAAGAATACCTAACGGTGATCCCAGAGATAAAAAAAAAAAACTAAAAAAAAATATAGCATTATGTAGTTGAATAAAATGATATTTTATTCAACTACATAATGCAATTTTTTTTTTATCTTGTACAATATTGTTCATAACAAGTATAATAGTATTACACCTTTCCCTCAGTAAAATCTATTACAAAAATTTCATTGATGTTACATAATTTTTTTCTTTGTAAAACAATGTTATTAAAAGTGTTAGTGACATTTTTCCCCCTTTTTTTCTCACTAATTATTGTTTTATATAAATTAGGTGCATGTTATTTGGTATTCTAAGCTATCTTTTTATAACTCAGGAGGAGCAGCTTGTAAAAACTGGTCTGCTCCTGAGACAGGGTAGTTATTGGAACTTCTTTTTCTGTTAAGCCTCCAGAACCACCAGATGCTATTTCAGAGGATGAATGACGATGATATGCATGAATGTAAATGAAGTGGTCTTGTACAGTCGAATGTCGACCATTCCTAAAATGTGTGGTTAATTGAAACTCAACCACCAAAGAACACCAGTATCCACAATCTAAAATTCAAATCTGTATAAAAGTAACTGCCTTTACTAGTATTTGAATCTTAGAACCCTTGACTTCGAAATCAGGTGATTTGTGATATGAGTTCACCACCAGACCAACTCCAGTGGGTTATTTAATGGAACAGTGACAATCAAAAAATATAGTAACATAGTTGTTTAGATCTGATTATAAGTTTGGTAATCATACTTTCTAAGTGACTTTGTGTAAGCAGTATTGGACAAAAATTGTAACAGAATTTTGTCAATAAAGATTGTCACTATTTACTACCCCAGATCCATAATTGTCACGTCCTGGTGGAATCTCTCTCCTTGTTCATTACTAATCATGCCAAGATTTCTTGGGAAGAAAATATGAAAATGTAATTTAAGCAACATTCAGCAGTCCACAGTTCAGTAGGACTTAAGAATTGCTTTACTAGGTTTTCTTCTGTTTGTAGCCTAAAAAAACTTTTACCACCTTGAAGAAGATTTTACTCTTTAAATTGTTTTGGTTGAGCCTTCCTTTAAAACTGGTATTGTAAATCACTATTCAACTATTAAGTCCAGAAAATATTCTCTTTTTAAGTTTGACTTCATTTAATTGTGGAAAAAATTAATCTGGTGTGAAGTAGAGAAAAGAGAATGTTCTTGGGTTCAACAAGGTCATATAAGACATTTTTGTTACCTAGTGCAAAAGAAGTTCTCGTTGTCCAGACTTCTTTTTTTTTACAAAATGCTTTTGTGTTACTCTGCTATCCCATAAATATAAAAAACAGCAATATTTTGTAATCTCAACTTGAAGGACTGTTAATATTGACCTTCAACCTCCACAAACATTTTTACTGTACTCCTTAAACTGTTAATACTTTATTTCAATCAAAATGACAACTATTTTAATCAATGTATTTCTTTCACTGAAACTGAGTAAATGACTGGTATAAACGACTTCTTGTTTCCATTGTGAAGTAAAACTGCTTTTAAGCTATGTTAAGTTGAATCATAAAAAGGTGCCATTCTGTAGGTATATGGTCTACTACTAGCTCAATCATTAATACACTGATATAGTATCATCAAACAGATGGTAGACTTAAAAATACCACAGAGATAGCAAATAGCATAGAGCCTTTCATTCACTGAACTAGAATTACTATTACTATTATTAAATAATTACAGCTTAACAAAAACATGAGGAGCCCAATTTTTAACTTGATCCCAAACTCAAAATGCAAAGAATTAAGATTTTTTCACTTCTTTTGTTATAATTGTCTATTATGATTTTGTATCTTGTGGTTTTAATACAAAATAGTACAAGAATGTAGAAAATTTATGAGGTAATTTTTACAAGGTCTGTAGTGAAAACTTGCCATTTTGAGAGTAAATAGACATAAAAACACACACAACCACATTGAACCACAGGCTGTCTCTATTGCGAGTAAACACAAAGACCATTACCCTCCATTACCCTCACCACTAACTGCAGATTTGGTAACTGGGACATGAAAATACTAAATTATGATAGAGTAATGTTCAATTAATGATACAGTAACATTAAAATGTGATGTGCTTTTTTATTGGTTGATATTTAAATTAAGAGAAAAATAAATCGTAAAAATGATAATTTGATCCATTTTACCAATACACTTTCATCTGTGTAAGAGAAGAGAAATGGTTTATTAACTATCTTACAAATTTTTTATGCTTGGTAAAATAACAAAAGATGTGAAGAAGTAATCTGTTTTAGTTTTTAATAGATAATTCACAACAGTAAAATAAAAAAGAAATCATA
Source organism: Zanna intricata (assembly GCA_010016005.3). NCBI lineage: Eukaryota > Metazoa > Arthropoda > Insecta > Hemiptera > Fulgoridae > Zanna > Zanna intricata. The sequence continues at coordinate 26,018 of JAAAKQ030481962.1, forward strand.
AGCTTTTAGAAAGGAATTTCATATAGGACAATAATAATGCATAAAATATATTAAGTCTGCAATTTGAAGTGAACCTTCCAGTTGAATTAATATTTATCATAGACTAAAGAAGTTGACTGAACAAAATAATTTCCTCTCAAAAAAAAAGTATGGAAAATGAATCTCTGCAACCCCATTAAAATGTACTGAAAATTGATAAGACAGTTCTGGTCAATTAGTGAACAACCATAATTGTCACAAAAAAGGAATTTTTTTTTAGGGAAAATGCACATTAAATTACAATCAAAGTATATGTGCAAAATTTTTGTATCTATCAGAGTGCAAGTAAAAATATTTTGCATCCATGACACGTCAACAATTCAAAATAAAATAAGTTAAATTTTTATACTCTTAAGTGATCTGTGATGAATTAGTTTCAATGTTTTACTTCTGTGTCAAAAACAGAAAATATAAATACGTAGTAGAAAGTTTTTTAACAACAATGAAAAACTTTCAAGATTATGTGCTTTCACATTTCTGCTTTTAATGAAGTCAACTCAAAAGGGATTATCTTTTTTAACATACAGCCGTGCTGTGTATTGGCTGTTTTATGTAACTCTAATCAATTATCATTTATTTGGATCAATACACAGATTTTTAGGGAGGAAAAAAGCTGGATTTTAAAAAATAGTCATAAGAAACAAAGGAACTGTAGTCAAGAGGAATAACACTGAAACGTAACTAATAATGGATCTAGACTGTTTTGAAAGTAAAATACATAAAATAAATTCTCATTATTATTATAACTGCTACATAATAACAGACATGTGCACTAAAGTAAAAGTTTTAAAGTAAAAAGCAAACAGTGTATGTTTCAAAGTTATGTGTTCATACAACATCATTATTTTTACCATTTCAAGCCCATCTAATAATTTATAAATTAGCTGTTGACTTTATCTGAGTTAAAACTTTCTGGTTTGAAGTAAAGCAACATATTATTATATACAGCATGGATTTATACCCTAAGTATGTAAGCTAATCACAATACAGCAATGCACTTCATACTATGGCATACCTTAGTGTAACAATCTTTTTTCTTCTATGAAGTTAACTTAAGGTAAGATAAGATAAGATATAGGATAAGATAAGATTAGTTAAGATAAAAAAATAATAATAGATTAAGTATCTTGATGCCAATAAAAATGTCATATTGTTTCCTTTGTCTTGTAAAAAAATTTTCCTGCTCATAAAGTAAATTTTTTCCCAAATTCATTTAAATTAAGTAATTTTAAAACTTGAGAAGATTTTGCAGGCTTCAGTCATTTTAATTATAAAAAATTATTTGTTTTTAATCTAATTTTAAGTACATAAACCTAAGTAGAAAGTTGCTCTACATTATATAACTTCATTAATAACACATATAATATTAAATAAATTGCATCATACAAATTATTAATAAAATATAGAATAGTAAGACATCATAAATTAAGTTTTCGTTTTATAGCTAATTACTTTAGTGAAGAAAAATTAATACATACTCTTCAGATCTCTGTGATGCAGAATCTTTATCTTTATGTGCTTGTCTTGAAGAACAAGAACTGCCCATACTGTCCTATAGTCTCTCTTTATTTAACTTTTGCTTGTATTGTTTATTCAAGTCCCGAGTGATTGATTGCAATAATTTTTTATTACAGCCATTACTACTCCACTGTACAAACAACACTATACGCACATCCTTTTCAGCACTAACACTAAACTACAAATCAATCGGTTTCCTATGAAGAATATCCACCATTTGTCGGATCGTTAATCACTTCAACAACTGCTACAGCAAATAATGCATATAAATCAAATTAACACTCATATTATAGCCAAGATGAAATATGTGTTATACACTTGTATCTAATCAATCACTGAAATTGTTTTAATAACAATAATAATATGAAAATATAGATTATCAATTTAATTCTTCGTTATGATATTTATATCACAATGGCTATTCATTGTCAATGAATCAACATTTCCAATGACTTTTTAATACTTTTTTTCTAACTGTTATGTTGTTATTAGTTTATATTCAATACACACTACATAAATTTAATAATTACTTTGATTACATTAAATATAGCATAAAGTTATTAGTATTATATTTGCTTTAAATAGGAACAAAATTTTTCTTTAGTGCTGAAATTCCTCTCTGTGCTGCTGCATAAAACAAACAAACAAATAACAATAAAACTTTCAAAGATTAATTAATCTGGCTTAAAAATATTCGTTATAATGTAACATACTTTTAAATTAATGTATTTTCCAATTCTTTAAATTTGACTTTTTGAAATCTCTCTCTTTTTCTAGAAGCTAAACAGAAAAAGAGAAAATTTAAACAGAAAGAGAAAAACAGAAAAAGTAATACTGTAAGGTTTTACTTCAGAGTAATCCCCATGCATCATCACTGTTGAGGGATGATGTATGGGGACTCTGTATCCTCCGACCTCAACAGCATCTTCCAGGGCTGTGATATGCTTAAGTGCAGGTCCAACCCTGGGAAGGTGAGGAGTGGTGAGATGAGGTTCAGTCGGTTTGGACACAGGCACACATACTCACTTAAATCTTGCAGAACCTGTTGTAAGCCTGACACTCTCCCATTTATTGGGGGGGGGGGGGGGGTATGTAAATGGCATTACTCTGAAACTCATCATAAACAAAAAAAAACTACCACAGAACACCTGTACCCATGATTTAGAATTCAAATCCATATAAAAGTAACTACTTCTACTAGGATTTGAACCACAGAACTCTTGACTTAAAAATCAGCTGATTTGCTAAGTCTACATCAGATCATAAATAACTACTAACACTTACAACTTAGTAAACTATAACTATTACCTAACTATACTTAATAACCTAATAACTATTAATTTGGGGAAATTTTAAGAATTTAGAATGTATTATTCTATACTTTTTAGCATGATTTTTTGTGTTTAAAGTTTATTTTATTTTACATTTTTTAGTTGTATTTAAAATATGGATAGGTCTACAAAAAGTATTCTCTGTGTAAAAACAATTATCCACAATAAACATAATGGCAAAAAAACCTGAGCCTTATTAAATTGATAATAATAAGAAAAGGATTACAGAGAAATGATATACGATACTGTTGCTATTTGAAGTTAGAGAAAAATGTATTTGTATTTGAAGTTAGAGAAAAATTTAGGTGTCTGATCTCAGTAGGGTGGATGATGAAAAAAATTAACTCCCCAAAATTCTACAAAATGGGATATTAATAAGCTTGTTTGAACAAGTTCTTTTTAAACCAAATAGGTAAGGAATCAGAATTTAAACTACACGGATAGTAATCTGAATTAAGTTAAATTTTATATTTTTAGAGTTCAATAATTACTAATTTTCTCAAATTTTATTCTAGTTATTAGGTACATCAGATTTTTGCAAATGAAGGGACTGTGGACCAAAGAGATTTGGACCTGTTCTATATTAAGTTTTTACTTGCTCGAAGAATAGAAGATATGAAAAAGAATAGTTATAATACCAAATTATTTTTACTTTAAGCATAATTTGAGGACGGGGAATAAATAATTTAATGAAGATTTGGATCAGCAAAGAGTCCCTAACCTGTTTGACATCATTGAGGTTTTATAACCATTAGAAAAATTATATAAGTTAAAAATAAAGTTTTAATATCACAATATTTACATTTTTATTAATGAATGGATCTAAGGAAGTTAAGAATATCAGAATTTGCAGCATATCTGAAAGTTCAGATGCAATAAGTTTTTACTGGACATCATAAAACAAACACTGAAAAAGATGGGATTGAATATTCCAATCTTTCATGTTCTAACATTATGTTTTTTTTTTAATTTTTTTTAGAAGGTAGAAAGATCTCATTGTTAATAACAGTTCCAATATTTAAATTTTTATTAACGGATGGGTACAGGGATGAGCCTATTTGAAAGAAAAAGGCATGAATCTCTTCTTTCTTATGTGATTTAAAGTTTTTTTAAAAGGCAGAACACAACTTGAAAATAATATCTTGACTATCACAACCTTCAATTTTTATTAATTCAGAGGGGTGAATAGTAAAGACCTACAGAGTGGGGGCAAGAGAGCCCAACCTCTTCAACATTAAGCATTTCAACTTTCCTTATAATACTGTAGAACACATTATGAAAAAAAAAAGTTTGAATATCATTATATTATAAGTTAATGTTTTTTAATTATCAAGTATAAGCAGTAGAGGCCTACTGCTTATTATTCCAGCCTAAACCTCTTTTTGTAGAAAGAATTTTTTTTTTAAAGTTGATGTTCATTTTGAAAAAGACAAATTTTAATATTGAATTTTAATTGAGACGAGAAAGCATGAAAACAAAGTAGAAATTTCTCATATCAACTCATTAGTTCTTAAAATTATGACAGACAAACAAATTTTGTGTCTACACATAAAAAAGTTTAACTCATTTTCAATTTTTTTTTTCTGTGAAAATATTTTGAGAATTAGAATAAAATAGGTTATTTCTTATTATATTGTAACAATCCAATACAAGTGAATAGAGATGTATGAAAAGCAGCTTCAAATTGTTTACATACACAATGTAGTTTTTCATTAAAAAATCTCCATTTAAGTTTTCTGAAAACAACTCAATGGGTCAACCACAGGAAATAAAAAAATGAATTACTGAAATTCATCGAAATGGTACCATCATATTTGACATAAATAAAATTATACTCGTATATGAGCCAAATTAAGAACTTCACTTTCTTTTTGAAGACTGTGAAAATAATCATTTACTTTGTTATAACTAAACAAAAAATAAACATGCTATATTATTATTCAAAATAATCCTCAATAACAATTTGATAGAAATTTTAATGGTCTACCTCCATTTATGAGAACATGGAAGTTGCTTTTTGTATAAAACATTTTCCTCATTTACCTTGTAATAGCTTTTTTAAATATTAATTTTACTTTTAGAGTATTTTTAAAAACCAAACAACTTTGCCATCATTTTTCACACCACCATAAAATCAGCCAAACTAATAAAATGGGATTGCTTCACTTTGAAACGTTTTTAAAAACTTTAACCATTTAAATTTTTTAAATTGTTTACATTTAAATGTTTTTAAAAGGAAATCAAATTTGCTGGCAGACGCAGCAGCAAGATTTAAAGCGTTAAAGGATATTGGCTCATTTGTTGGTGTCATTGGCTGCTAAATACATGACATCATTTCCTCATGTGCTGTATAGTTACAACATTTGAGGCATAAATAAGTCACAATTAATGGTGTCCTTTTACCAACAAAACCAAATAATTGATCATACGTTTTCTTTTTTTTATTTAGAGAGTGGAGTAGCAGTACCTGAAATCCTTTGTTTAGAAAAATTGTGAAGCCTGCACTTCCATCAAAGATTGAATTACTTGTTGGTAAAGAGCTCTCTCATAACATATAATCATATCACATTGTTAAAACTATCTTCACTGTCAAGTCAGTCTATAAACTGACTTGATAGTGCCACCTTCCTTCCAAATTAAATAGGAACACCTTGTTTTCTAGTTTCCTTTTGTATGATCAGAAATTTTATGTTCATCTGGGTTACCTAAATTTTTAGAACATCCACTATTGGCAATACAAGTATCCTGTTGTATAGAATATCATTTCATTTTTTGTTCCGGTATAAGCAAATTTTTTATGTTATAGTTGATTTCCATGGACCTCTTTAAACATTTTATGATTCAAGAAAAATTAGATTTTATTAGTGAAAACTGAATATTTACATATCCTAGTAAGTATTTTTAATATGAGTTACAGAACTTGTTTCATAAATTTAACTAGGATTCAGCTGTAACATTATTTTTTACAAAGAAATATGTATTAGAAATATAATGGTTAACTGTAATACATTTCACATTTTAATTTTAGAGCAAAGGCTTTATTGTAAGACAAATACAGAATCAAGAAATTTTTCTTTATCAGGTTTTAATGTCCATAAATGTATCAAAAGTAATAGACAAAAAATTGTGAAGGACTTTCAACTGAACAGCTTCTACTGGATTCTTTTCATCTTTATTTGGATTACAGTGGAACTGTGAATTATTGTAATTTTGTGAACATTTAGAAAACTGCTGGAGAAAATATAGATGAACTAAAAATGTATTAATTTTTTTAACTAGTTTAATTGAGACTTGATATACTATTTAATGTATTATTATGTGTGATATATGTAATCTATTCCATTCATGCTGTTATGATTTTGGGTCAACCTTTTTTT
>JAAAKQ030481962.1:32382-43124 GCA_010016005.3 Zanna intricata
TATTTAATGTATTATTATGTGTGATATATGTAATCTATTCCATTCATGCTGTTATGATTTTGGGTCAACCTTTTTTTACCGTATTTATAATTGTTCCAATACATATTAAATACTATGATTCTATCTGAGTGTTAATGTTGTAAAATTATCACTCCTTATGTAGGCCTACCATACGAATAAAATCACAATAGTCAATTATGAAACTTCATGTAAAGATCACATAAATATACTGATGTAAGTTTAGAGATTCAGTGCTACTAAAATAATAAAATAATTACCACATGATGTAAATAAAATTATTTTACCTTAATAACACTTATCCACAATTTTTTTTCTTTTTTAAATTGACAAAAATATTCTAACAAAATCAGTTTTGAAGAATATTATTAATGTTTTACACTGCTTGGTTATAGATTATTCCTCCCAACAGTGTACTATTCTAATCCTGAAATTACAGAAAATAAATTAATACATAGAAAATCAGTAATTTAAAGAAACAAAACACAACTGGTAATAAATACCCAAGATTACAAATAAATTTACTAAAAGTATATTATAATTTAATTTTTAATGTAAATTTTGCCATTAGATTATTGTATATACAGAATGATTCCAAATAGCACAACAATCTGTCGGGAGATGATTTTATAGCCAAAAATAAGAAAAAAAGTTCATATAAAAAGAGGACAAAAAACTGTCCATTACAGAGTTTCGGTTCGTGAAGCTTAGTCCTGCTTTCTACTCCCTCTATAAAATTAAACCGTACCAAAATTCTTGTGGCACAAATTAACGAGTAAATTTGGTGCTCCATGGTTTTTTATCTAGGAAACTGAACAAAGTGAAGCCAGATTTCTATCTCACTTAGATTTCAAGAAAAACCGGGGTAAAATTTGTAAAGAATTAAATTCTAAAAAATTGATGTAAATAATGTCTATTAAAACAAAACACACAAGCTAGATCAGAAGAGTGATACATTTTAAACAGAACAATTTAGATATAAATGCTAAAAATTATAAAAATAAATATGAAAGACACACTTCTAAAACATTTTAAAAATGTATATTTTCATAGATTGGCAATAACAGCTGATCAACAATGAAGATTAGTGTAGTATTTGAATATTCATGTTTGTGCTGTTATTGTTCGGTCTGTCATTCACAACAGGTAATACTACAAATTTGTTCTCATTTGGAGAGTTGACGGACTATTGTTAATTTATGTTGAAGTAAATAAAAATGAATTGGCTGTTATGCGTGAAAACCGAGAAAATTATCCAGATCAGAGAGTACCGGATCCGTAAAACATTCGACGCTTTGGAGAGGCGAATACGAGAAATAGGTATGTTTAAACCACAATGATTCGATGCTGGTCGTGAACGATTTATGAGAAGTGCTGATGCTGAAGAAGCAGTAATGAATACGGTACAATTATCTCCCACCTCAAGCACCAAAAGTTTGTCACATCGCCTTCATGTCTCACAATCGTGTGTGGCGACATTACGGGGAGCAACAATTACACCCATTCCATACAACACGCGTACAAGAGTTATTATCACCTGATTTTGAAAAATGGATGAAAATTTGTCTATTAATTAAAAAATCTGAATATCATCCCTATTTTTTAGGTAATATTCTAATTACTGATGAATCCTGTTTTACAAGAAATGGCGTTGTAAATTATCCAAACACTCACACTTGGGCAGAAGAAATCCCCATGAGACTGCTACCATGTCATTTCCTACGCACCTTTTCGTTTTATATGTGTCGTGATCTTCTTGGTGATAATCTCATAGGCCCTTTTTTCTTACCGCCAAGGCTCAATGGAGAGCGATATCGCATTTTTTGCAAATAAATGTGATTGAACTCTTGAAAGATATTTCACTTGCGGATAAAGAGTGTAGATGTGGTTTTTCAATGACTACTGTCATTATTTGATGAAATATTTAAATAATACATCTAGTAAGCAATGGATTGATCGAAATGAATCAGTAAAATGCCACCCAGATCCCCCGATCTCACGCTTTTTCCTTTGGGGTTGGATGAAGTCGTTAATCTATTCCACTCGTATTATCACTCAAGAAGAATGAGATATCGTATAATAGAAGCTGGAACTACTATTAGGAATAATAATGATGCTATTATACGTGCCCGGCTAGCATCGATTCTCCAAGTTGAACTACATATTGAATAGAATGGTGCCACATTGAGCAACTGCTTTGAAGAAATATTTGCAGCTTTATCAAGAACCAATTTGACATTGAATAATGTTTAGAAAAAAAATCAAAAACCATGTGATTTTATTTTATTTTTATAAATCTATTTTTTTCTGTTACTGATAATAAGTGTTCTATTTGTTTTCATTTACATTCAAACGCTGATGAAGATTTTTCTGTTTAAAATCGTATCACTTTTCTTTATGTTTTGTTTCTAATTAAAGTTGAATTTTTCGAATTTGTGTTTAATTTTAATGAACGTTATTTACATCAATTTTCTTAAAATTAAATTCTCTACGAAGTAACTAGAAATTTTTATTTGTTTATTGATAAATTAATAAAATTATTTTATTCCAAACTTAGAAAAGTGTATTTTCCTACAAAACGTTTTCGTGTTTTACCCCGTTTTTCTTAAAAACTTTGTAAGATAGAGATCTGAGACCAGTCTTGTTCAATTTCTTAAATAAAAAACCATACGGAAGCACCAAATTTACCTTCGATTTACACCCTAAGGATTTTAGTACAGTTTATTCCTCAGGGGGAGCAGAAAGCAGGGCTAAATGTTTCGCAAGCCGAAACTCGTAAACGAACCGTTTTCTGGCCTATGTTTATGTGTACTTTTTTCTTATTTTGCCTATAAATTCATCTCCTGTTGTGCTATATGAAATCATTGAAATCACTCTGCATGTGTGTGCGTGGATAAAACAGTCAAAAAAAGTAGAAGATAGAGATATTAACTAAACAATATTAGAAACAATAGAGGTGTTAACGATAACAGGTATTAACTAAATAAAATTCATAATTAAGTTATTCTCTGCATCAAAGGTGGGTGTAGTGGAGCATGATAGATGAGGGAGGTCAGTTAGTTTAGGCAGCAGGCTTCTGCAGCCTAAAGAAAAACGCACGCACTCACATACTCAAACGAATGCTATGCATGTTTCATTCTACTCTGGTGTTACGACACTATAGTTCCTTCATCCACATCCAAAATACCTTTACCAACTGTCAAAAACTATATTACAAAGCTTAGAGTTATTGTATTTGAATCGACTGATTTATGATGGTATCAGATGGCAGTATGATGGAGTAAAATTACGATTCTTGCAAGAATTTCATTTGTAACTAAACAATGTTAGTATCGGTACAAACAGTATTAGTGAAGATAAAAATCTGCAAAAATGTTATTGGGAATTAATGAAAAATAACTTACAAATTTAATTATACTTTAAAATTTATTTGAAGCTATTTATTATGTTAAGTAAGTAGAATTGTGCAACTAGAATCTAAAAAGGACAGGAATATTTATTTCCTAAATACGTTTGCATCTGTTCTTGATGTTGATGTGAGCGAATGATTCGTATTTAACACGATATCGACTTCCCCACAATTATTTAACAATACTATCACGGTCGCCAATTATAGTGAGAAGATTATTCATAAATAACAAACACGATATCAAGCCTTCTTCACAATAATTTATTTAACACAACAACAAACAAACAAATATTTACAACGCTTAACAAAATCTATATGAAACAATTTATACTTTCGGGCAATGTTACCACTTGGAACTACATCACATGAATGAACCAATCCACGGGTCCCTCAACCCGTTTATATACTGTTAGCTGTCCATCTAGAAAAGACTAGAACATTCTATTTGCTTTTATTACAAATATCTTCATTATTTATAAATACAATTAACTCTAAACAATATAAATAATTCCTTTAATTACAAAACTGAACTTTATCAATGTCAATTTCCAAATAAAAATTCATTCTTTAGTAAAAATAATAATTCAAGCACAGATACAACTTTACTGTTTCTAGTAGAATCTCGTACTCTAGTGCTCTCTATGAGTTTCTAGCAAGTTCGAAATCTGTCCACAGATAATAAAGACTGAATTATCTAAATACTATTAACATACAAATGAAATAATATTAACAAAATACCATTATTAAATATTATTAACATAATAATTTAACAATTTTTATCATTTTAATTAGTTATAAATTTATTTTGTGGACTTCAATATATTTGGGGAGTTATAATAATTTTTATAAAGACCTTGTACTACAACAATGTGTAATACAAAAGTGAGAGTAATCAGTTAATAAAGTAATTTATTCATTTTCTGAAGTAATTAATAATTACCGTACTTCGGGAAATTCTAATCACCATTAATACATTAACATGTAAATAATCTCTCTTAAAATTAGCAAATTAATTTCACTATCAGTTTATTTAATGTAATTGTAAATAGTTAGTTCTTCCTAAGAACAACAAATACAAGTGCCACTTTTTGAATTTTTTAAAACTTTTTTTTGTCTTTTGTAAAAATTTTTCTAATTCTCAAAAAAAAATCCAACAATTTTGTGAGGTTTCTCAGACCATGATGACATTCCTATTCCAAGCAATAAAAAATTTCAATGTCTGACCCTTTCTTAAAGTTTGCACAAAATATACATCTTAAAATGTTTTGTTTTGAGTTCAAAGAAATGGTTTGAGGTTAAGGAAGAAGTGGAGTAAATAGCAGAATTCATCTTCTTGTTTTTCTTTTTTAAACTGCCTTTTACAGTAAATAAAAAAAATAATAACTGAGTAAATAAGATAACAAAGCAGGTATCACAGGAACTTAAAAGAAAATAATTATAAATAGTAGGACTCATCTGTAAGGTCTATTACATTTATATCAGATGTCTCTCCATTAGTTAAAATATTTTCCTAGTCCCCGCAATGATTTAAAAGCTACCTTGGCATCTCTCTAAGTTATATATACTACAAATTAATTCAAAATATTTATTATGATGACTGATAAAATATTTTTTTTAATTACGTAAAAAAAAAAAATCAATTTTGAAATTTTCTTTTGGAACAATAACTGGCTCATCACAAAACTCATAACTGAACTGCCTTTGTCTCACGCAGTGTTTATTTGAAATTTGGAAACTGATTTTGCCATCAATTTCAGAGGCCAATATTTTAGCTTCAAAAATTATTTAATAAAAAAAATCATCTGAATGTGATTTTTCAAAATGCTTTTTAGTATTCTTCAATAACTGAATTAGTGAGTTTAACTCTACGTCTGTACTTTACATTAATTTGCCGACAACACTTACTAAATTCAATACAAACCAAATTACATGTCATGAAAATTTAAATTGTTTACTTTGATTCAATAGACCAATAATTTTATCTCATCCAGATGTGTCCACATTTAAATCCACATATGTACTTAAAAATACACTGTATATCTCGCCTATGATACCTTAATGGTTTTATCGTATCTATTCAACTTTCCCATCTTATATCACTAAATGGTTTTTCAATTTTAAGCCTTTTAAATCTTTCAGAAGGATTGACCATCTTAAGGTTGAAGATGAGAAGTGGACCTATACATCTTTTGCACTATATCAAAAAACTTGCAATTTCCAGTTAGGATTTCGCTATATCATTTACTACTGAATTTCATGAATGACATGATTTTATAATGATTTTTAACATTCTGTGATTCTGACATCTAATGCTAGCAGATTCATGTTGCTCATCCTAGCTTGGACTCCACTATGAACACCTTCTTTATTCCTTCTGTTGTCGAACCCTTTTCCTCTGATATCTTGTAAAAACAATCCAAGTGTGCTTAACTATTTTAAAATAATCTCGGTTAGTTCCAGTTTTGAAGACTTTTCTATGGGTACTTTTCCTCGAAAACTTCTTTATTACAATAGTCTGATTTGAATTTTCACAGGTATGATTGATAGTAACATAACTAATTATCACAGTCATCTATTCAGTTTTACTTGCATCAGGTGTGCCATCTAAGTAATATTTTGGTCAAGTAATATTTTGATTTAACAGCTTTTTTAGAATATGCTGCTCAGTATTACCAGATATTACATTAATCAATTCATTTTGAATAGTTTTACTCAAATAGGTTACCTATCTTTTATTTTTATTTACAATTTTTCATACATTTTTTTCCATTAGAAGATCAAACTTGGCCAATAATTAAATTAGTTTTAAAGATTTGCCATTGTTATGTTGATAAAGTTGCATGTACCTTGAAATGCCAGGCAACCTTTTCCTAACATTTTAGTTACAGAAACAGCACGAAACAAACCTTTGTTCCAATAATTTATTTCTAAATTAATGAACATCTGAAATTGCATGTCTATTGTTTCTGATGAATTTAATCCGCATGTAAGTTCCAACCAGAATTTTGTTGTTCCACATGACTTTTCATGTTTTATGAAATTTTACTGTAATACTAATATGTTTCCAATTGTTACAACCACTTTTGTCTAGAGTAGATGTAGTTATATTAAAAGGTTTACAAGCATAGACAGAATATTTTGTGGTAGAATAATCAAGCCTTGTCATTACAAGTAGCATGTTATTATGTGTTCTCTTATAGTTCTGCAAAACAAATCCGTAGCTATAATTATCCTTCGGAAATTTATAGTCGCACAGAGGACCTGGAAGTACTTTATCAATAAAAAATATTCTTTCTGCATCTTTTATTACATCGGACCAAGTAGTTTGGTCGGAAGTCAAAATTGTCCTGAAATTTGTTGTTTCTGACTCTTTGGTATTTTCTGAATATGGAGATAATTGACTATTTAATTATATTTCTGATGTATCACTTTAGTGACAGTAGCGTATGTAATAGCAGCTGCTGTAGTGGGGCTCAAATTTTCTACAGGTTCAAAATACGGTTAAAATATGGTTAATCAGTTTCAACTATAAGTGCTGGCAATGTTTCAAGTTTAACTGGTTCTGAAGAACAAACGCGTATCTGTTAGAAGGATTCTAATGCTTCCATTTGCTTTTTATTTTCGGTGCCTTTCTCAAGCTATCTTTTCTATACTGGCGCACGGAAAGACGTTTCCTTGTCAGCTATTCTGTGGTGAAGTATTATAACATAATAATGAACTTAGAATAATTTTTTTTATTATATAAATTACAAACCAAAACAATAAATATGTTCTTCAATTTAACAAACGCGGACGCGGTTTTTAAAGTTATTTAGTAAAACAACCAATCGAAGAGCAACATTTAATTGATCCTAGCTACGACTGATAATTTTAAAAATAAATAACATATTTTTTCAATTTATAAATACGAATGAAAAATAAATATTCTGGTCGAAGCTTATATTAAAAGAAATATACAGTTAACAGTGCATCACATTAAAATATAATTAAATTAATTAAAATATGTATACATTAAACAACAATAAACACACGAAAAATGTTCTTGAAAACTTCCCGTTTTTCGAAAATTTTCACGATTTTGGAAAATGAGTAAATTTTCAAATAATAAAATTTTAAGAGATATTTATACTGGTAAAATACAATTAAATAAGCATTTATTTTTTAAAACTTCTTACGCTTCAGTTTTTTTTTTTTTCTAATAAAATTAGTACCCGCTTGATAAAATTGGTGTTACTTGTCCAATCATCAAAATAAACAATGACAGATTTGTTGTAATTTTGTAAATATCCTTATTCCAAACTACATTTCCGCCATCGCAAATGTATTTATCATATATCATCTCATATACTTCATGAATATTATTTTCTAATTCTAGATCGCCTTTGAAATGAAGCAAGCCAAACTCTAAAAGTATAAAATGAAATAGATTACACAAAATGCTTCAGCAGTGTAGTGTTGTTAAACCGATCATCCGATATCGCGTCACTTCTGCAGTACAAATTGATCTTGAAGTTTTCAGATCTGGTATCGGTTCGTCAAATTTGAACTCTTCTTTCACAGAAAATAAATTCAACTTTCGATTTCCGCAATATATATGTAAAAGTTAATAAGGGCCGAAAATCCTAGATGACGCCACTTTTTTAAATAGTCGGAATATTAATCAGAATGTTAGGGAAAAAGAATCTCCTCTGTTACTTTAAATGGGTAAGAAAGTCTATACTTATTAAGGTTTTTTTGTTAATATAAAAAATGTATTTAACGAAAACCTACTTTTATTAAACGCTTTAAATAAATACTTTTAACAAATAGTGTTTTCTCTTTTTTACTTTTTCAAAGTAAATATTTAACGGTTATATTAGGTTTACATTAAAATTTTATTAATTAAGAAAAGGCGCGTATACATTTTTAAAAATATGAGCAGCATTTTAAGGCATTTTTATACAAATTAAAAAATTAAGAAGTCATTAGTTAAAATGCATATCTGATTTTATTTTTTTCTTTGCTTAGACAAATATTATCTTATAGGTTGCTCTAAAATGTCGCTACACTTCGAATTCATTGATAAATTCGGTTATTTTTATAAATTCACTTAGAATGACTGCATAGTATTACATTCACGACTATAGAATCTATAATGATACATCATAATTAGAATGTACTCGATCATTATTGCTGTTGATATTCCCACCGATCTGTAGTATCGATACGTAAGAATAAAAAATCTGGACTTTCTTTAGCATCCACACGGCAACATTTCAACATCAACACGTCAATATTTTCATTTCAGTCACTAATGTTTAAGTATTATCATTATAATTGACCGCTTAAGAATCTCTTTGGTCATTAAACGGTCTAATTTCAAAAGTACTAAGAGCATAAATGCTTACAAGTAATTCTTAATAGTAATGCTTAATTTCAAGAAAACCTGGATAAAAATTTTAAGGTTACACGATAGTGATAAATAGGACTTTAAATTAAATAAATAGTTTCAAGAGTAAAAAACAATAATAATAGTTAAAATTGAAGGTAGAAATGAATAAAACAGAAATACACGCAGAGAATGAGAGAGAACAAAACTTAATATCGCATGACGTTCAACAGGTGAACAGGTGTACGCCATCCCACTGTAAGACAATGAAGAAACTAAAACTATTCGTTACGACGACAAGAATAACGTTTACAAATTAGTTACAGCAAATCTAGAATACTACTTAATCAATATATCGCTCACAATTTCTCTTCTCATTAATATGTTCAATTATGATAACAGAAGAAACCGATCATCAGAGGTACTAATAATATTTATTAATCTTAATTAATATATCAGTCGGCAGAAAGTACAATATTTTCAAAAGAATGGAAATCTTACAATTTAATAAACATTTTAAACATATTTACAACTGAAAACGTATGATTAAACTAACGTATATTTAGCTTTAGAAGTTATTAATCATGATAATAAGCAAAAATTCTAATACAAATGATAATTATTCAACAGAATAATTATTAAAATTTTTATAAAAACTAAACTAAGTGTCAAAATAATTCCGATTAGAAAAAATATCACAGGAAAATTGGATGTTATGTTAAAAATCTTCTAAATAACATTAAAAAATTAATGTTGTTAATTTTTTATAAAAAAATTGTAAATACGGCAAGAACGACGACCATTCGATACTTTTATCACTGAAAAGATTAAAAACCCGTAATAGAGAGTAACAATCTTTTAGAATTTTACCAATCCTCAAGAAAGATCATACATCCTTTTACGTACTCTTATCACGAGTGAGAGAGTCATATGGCAATCGGGAGTTTCCGTAGCTTTATTTAGCAGGAACTCTTAGGTAGTTCGTCCGTTGTTCATGAAGCGATAATATACATAGAGTAGATGTGTTATATACTTCACCAGGTCAGAATGATATTAGATCCTACCAAATTGCAATTCGGAAATAGAACTGAAGAACCGATATCTTTCAAATTTATCCGGGCGGTTAGTCGACCTTCCTCAAGTAAGAGTTTAGTTCAGCTTCACTCCTTCAGATCATGAATGAAAATATTTTTTACTGTTTGCGGTTATTTACATTTCTTGAGGCGACCACTTCTTATTTTATGGCCTAATATGAGTGTCATTCTTAAAGTTAGAATCGTTACCGTATTTATCGAACAACACACAAGTTGATTTAGCATATAATCTGCCCGATGGGAACGTCTGTCAACTTGTGTTGATGTCAATTACCTCCTAGAGTATCAAACGTTATTTTTCACTAGTATTTCATCGACTGTGCCGATCTTCATTCCCACCAAGGTGTAATTCGTTTTTACCGTACAAAAAAAAAAAAAAATGAATTCAAGGCTCGCATAGTGACGAGAATAAGACACGAGTATCTCTGCAAATCTGACACCTCTTAAAATGACACCTTCATGCTTTCCGACCGAACCCAACGATAAAACAGGCATTTGAAGTGATCATTTCTTTTGCAGGTTATCTCGGACACTTTTGTGATAGACTTTTGCACGGAGAAAAAAATAGCTGACTCGTAATCAAAAATCGTCACGAGATGCTAAGCATATATATCGGAGAAACACATGGAGCGAGAATTTATACATATATGCGTATAATATATATAGAATGAGAGATGGGAGAAAAACATCGATGATCCGTCGGTGATTCCCAATACACTTCTCTTTCTTTCTCTCTTTCTGTATACGTACGCATATGCACATATAGGTTTACATCAATTCAAGTCCTAGTAAAGATAAAAATTTTTATACGGATTTGAATACTAGATCGTGGATACCGGTGTTCTTTGGTGGT
>JAAAKQ030481963.1:0-22288 GCA_010016005.3 Zanna intricata
TTCTATGAGTTTCTTTGGATTCTCTATTATATTGTGAAATATAAAATGTAAACACCAAGCTAGTGGGTTAAAAAAAAATCTAGAATAATAACGAATAACTAAGTCATGACCTAAAAGTTACATGTTTGGATGTAAATCGTCACAAAACTGTCAATCTTCATGGCTGTCGACCGAACAAAAATTATTATAATACTAGACAAAATAGAGAACACGCACATACAAACAAAACCTTCGTAAGACAAAGATAGAACGAGCAGGAAATTATATATCTCGCTCAGAAGGGCCAGATCAGACCTTTTCAAACAAGCCATAAACCTCTATAAGAAAAGTGTGTAAAAATGTTCCCATATATCCTACAACACATTGTGATACCTTCTTGGAAACAGTGAATTGTTGCCAATAATCGTATATAAATATAATAATTGTACGAATAAACTTACGCACCTACAAGTGTAATGAATGTAAGAGCCTACAAAGAATTAATATATAGCTATTGCGATGCATAAGGGTTAAACAAAGAATATCAGATTACTTGAACACAAGTTAAGAGATCCAGAACAATATCTCTATAAAAATAACATATATATATATTGCTATTAGGAGAATATATATATATATATATACACATACCTATTAGGAATAGGAATTTTGAAGACAAGAAGAGGTAAGCAGGGAGTAATGTGAAAATTTAATCCCTCATAAATTCAGAATGATTTAAACAGCTTGTATATGCCGACTGGTTATTTATAGGCTAAATACATGTCATCATGCCCTTAATTCAAATTATAATCTATTTAAAAATGTGAAAAAAAGCTATAAAAATCATAAAATTCTAACTAAAAATAGAGTTGAGAAACATTTTTCTTAAGTTTCTATTGAAAGAAGCTTTCGGATCAAAATTTCAATTAATGTGATAATAATATAATTCTTACCTAGTTGTAAGTTTAGAATTTTTTCTTAGTGGAAGATTCCTTCTAGGTATTGCTGTCTTTTTCAAATAGGCAAATGGTCTTCTTTTATCTGTAACAAAAAATTAAAACAATGCATATTTTTAATTTAGACTGCCTAATTTTTACTTCATTTCACTTCCAAGAGTGAAAATTTATGCAAATTACAAAACGAAAATTAATGCTAAAAACTACTACGCACTGTCAAAGGTAACAAAGTCCTCGCTACAGTTTTTTCTATTTATTTAAAATGTATTTGTACATGTACAACACAACCAGTTTTATTCATATAGGCAGGCAATCAATTCATTGTAGTCAATTCATTCATGCAAAATATATTTACAAAATATGGTGATGTTTGCAATATCATCAGATTTTTTCACAATTAATTCAATACTTTTCACCATTTTCAGCCAAGCCTTGGTAAAATCTATAGTTATTATGTACAGTTATGGATTCAGCTCTAATTTTGATACACTATGGAGTAAACCTAATCTAGAACTTCTCTCTTTTTGCTGTTTAGTCTCGACCGTAAGGTATAACTTCAGAAGATGAATGAGAATGATACATATGAATGTGAATGAAGTGTAGTCTTGTACAACACAGGTTGACCACTTCTGAGAAATGTGGTTAATTAAACCCTAATCACCAAAGAACAGGGGTAACCATGATCTAGTATTTATCTATAATTACTTAAGTTATTTATTTACAATTGAAATAATTGTCAGAAACGCCTTTTTCCTGAGTCATTTATTTTGTAAATTACACAGTATCCTAATAGCCCCACCAAAAAATTTTGTAATCCCGCAATAGGTAACAGCAATATACATTATTTTCAGACTAAATAATTTGGTTTCAGTGAAATAAGTTAAAATGAGATTGTAAGTTTATATTGTAGGTTTTGATAAATGTATAATACTGCTTCATTTACAAAGTAAATAACTTGATTTAACTGAAATCAAATTGAGTTTAGGTTTAGATCAAGATTAAGGTTAGATTATTGCTTATAAGTAATTTATAAATTTAACATAACTTCCTTCATTTATCTGTTGAGATTAAAATACAAAAGTTCTACTCAACTTATCTACCTTAAGCAAATCTAACCTTATTCTTAACTAAATTAATGGAAAACAAACTATTTAGTCAGAAAATAATGTACATTACACATATATAGAGCAAAATAACAAAATTGTATGGGTATAGGTACTGCATAACTTATTAGAGACATAATTCTGATGAAGGGTGTGTATATACATACATATATATGTATATATTTTTTTTTTTTTTAATTTTTCTAGTAATCCATAACTCACAAAAACTTATTACACGGATCTGTTCTTTTCTTGCAACAGCTTAATCATTCCTACATGCCTCTCTTTTTTTCTGTTTGGCCTCCAGATGAACATAACGTAACTGCTTCAGAGGATGGGTGAGGATTGTATGTATGAATGTAAATAAAGTGTAGTCTTGTACAGCCTCGGGTCAACTATTCTCGAGATGTGTCATAAATTGAAACTCAACCACCAAAGAACACAGGTATTCACGATTTAATATTCAAATCTGTATAAAAGTAACTGCCTTTTCTAGAATTTGAATTTAGAACTTTTGACTTTGAAAATCAGTTGATTTGTGATGACAAGTTTAAGCAATCTGATTGTTTAGACCAATCTGGTGGATTATCCCTACATGCCTGATTTGCATCCATTCCTCATTAAACTTCATCTATTTTCAGTTTCATACAAAAAAGATTAAACAATTTATTTATTAGATGATAATGAATCCTAGAAAATATTTTTTTGTTCAAATTAAAAATATAATTAAATAGAATTACTGTTTATATTTTTTCTACAAATTTTTCTTATACAGTACTAAATATTTAACTTGTACAAGCAAATGTAAACAGAAATATAATCAAAAATGTTATAACAAGAAATAGCATGCAGAACAAAAACAGTAAACTAGAATAATTAACAATATAAAGGAATCAATCTTTGAAAAATATCAACAGAAAAAAGAAACAACTATAATCATTTTAGTTAATTTATACTGAACAGATCAATACAGAAAAATTACAAAGATAATAAAATACATTAGACAAATACTCTAAGCCAAAGAAAAGGCAAGAAGAATGAGGGAAAAAAGAGCAATTTTAGTTCAGATCATTTTAAAATTGCTTGAATGTATTATGGAAAAATAAAAGCAGAAAATAAACAGAAAAACCACTTCTTCGTTCTTTTTTTTTTTTTTTTATATTAATATTGTAAAATATGTACAAAAAAAGTTAAAGTAAAATTATTAAAGCACAAAATTCTACATCACAGAAACTTAATGTTCACTGTTGTATTATGTACTACAGGTGCAGCTTTACCAATGCACAGAGCATTAAACAAGAACTACACACTGACCACTATACAACTACATAGAATATGCTTAGGACGTAAAATACAATTAAGTGTTCAATACTGATGCATACTCCAGCACCCCAGAATGAATGGCTGGGAACCAAATACAACCATTGTATGTTTATGTGACTATAATCGTAATGGTAGGTGCATTTATTTTACTCAAGTTAGATAACCAAAAGAAGTCATTTTCACAATACAAGCAGAAATTTACTGATGGTTGTAAAAAATTACAGAATTTTTTAAAATTAATTAAACAGCTGATATTAATACAGAGCTAAAAGAAAATATATGAACAACTTTTAAAATTTTTTTGAACAATCAAGATATAATAAAAGATGTTTAATTGTTCAAACCAATTTCATTTTATTTAATTCTAGCCACTTAATTGGTGGCATTAGTTTATGCTTAAAATTTTACCAATTCCAATACATGGCATCCCTATCCAGTTACATAAGGATCAGTAACAAGAACACAGTAGCTTATCTCTAACATTCAAATCTAGCCACTACAAAGACCTACAACATTCCAGCACTAGTGATTTAAGTAGTTTATGAGTTTACGAGCCCGACACAGGTAACAAATCTAATCTATCACGTGCTCCTTGCTTTTTTTATAATATTACACTCAGTATTAAAACCATTATTCAAAAAATAATTTGTGAATCTACTCAACTCTTACAAATCTGCCTCATTAGTCCCAATTTATCATTACTTAACATTATTAAAATAAACTGGTCTAGATGATAAAATCTGAAAATATTACGAATTTTCAATGGAAGCAATCTGTTTATTTGAAATTGAAAGAACAAAGTATGCAAAAGTGTATGGTTTCAGACAATGATTCTCAAGATTTATACTGAATATTTTCACTTTAATGGCAAAACATGAATTCTTTTGTATGTAAAATGGGAATAACATTTCCAGATAAAAATTATAAATTAATAATGGGTTCAGATAGCCTTACGAGTGAAATGCTATATTAATATATTCTAAAACACATTCTTGAACATGCTCACAATTGTATTCTTCTCAACCATTAATATACAAGTGAAACTCTCATCCACAAACTAATTCTATTGAAAAAATAGCCAAGCCTACAAATGTTTAAAAAATTTCTACACCTTAAAAAACCCCTTAATCTGCAACTATAAGGAAAACAGTTAATAAGACAGGTACAAGATAAAAAATAACTAACAGTTTTGAGCCAATTTTTAACATATCAGCTACAATACCAGTTATCTAAATAAAACAACAATCATAAATTTAAATTAGATTTAACCAAGAAATACAATTATGTCTGAAATGAAAGTGACCTATAGAAAGAATTAATTGTTAAACATCATTAAAACAATTATCATATTCGTAGAATTTAATAATGAGGAAATTATTTAATACACTTACAATTTCGGTAAGTATGAACAATTAAGAACTTTCACATGTTTCATGGTATTTATGTCTACATAAACAATTCGATGCAACAAGCAATATAAACTACGTTTCTTTATATATTTTGCTTAACATTACGACTATTTTTAAAATAAAATGTAATATTATGTTTATATTTCTTAGCCAAGATTACGGTACGTACTGAAACGCGACCAATACAATACCACGATTACATAAATAAAAAGGCGTGTGTAGAAAATAAGTATATAAAACATATGTTAATATTTCTTACAAATTTTATCCAAACTACTCAAAATAATATATTACGTATAAATGTAAATGATTTTAATACCCAATTCTTTTTTTTTTTAACTACAAAACCGTTATATATGAAGCAAACTAAGCATAATATGTTATCGCTTACCTGCTATGAAATCCTTTTTCGAGAAATGTAAAGAACATACTCTCATCTCCCCAATAACCGTTGTAGCTTGTTTATCAATATTTAATGCTTCAATCCATAATTGACGTCTATTAACTAGTTTTTTAACTCCATTTTTGTTAATTTTAAGTATACTTTTTCTATCGTTGCCGGGAAATTTATGGAATCCAAGATTTTTATTTCTCGCCGAGGTAGTAAAACATCCATCAACGAAACAGAACATTCTGTTTGACGGTTTATTTGATAAAGATTCCATATTTTTTCAATGAAAATTGTTTTACACCCGAATCAATAGATACTAACATTTATTATAAACACCATCAAAATATATTACATCGTTTTAACGAAACTTATCAGACTGCTTTGGTAGCCATGTAAGATACATTTCCTTAAGTAATATATATATAATATTAATTACCTTTAAATAATTATATTACAAGTGAAAGAGATATAAAATATGCAGATATTTATAAAATATACGTACACTACAATTAATTCAACACAAAAATTATAATTAACTGCCACACTAATTAACAAAACGCGTGAATAGAGAATCGTTTTCAAGATGGCGTTAATGTACGGTAGTCAATATTATTATACCATATGGAATGGTGGGGATATTTGAAAATCTGAATGAAGTGTAGTTACTGCCCTTGCTTTGAAGTTATTTAATGAAAGTAAAAAAAAAAAACCCAAGAATAATTCTGTTTGAAGATGAGAATTGTATAATTCTTTGAAACTACTGTAATTGATTTTAATAAAATAATAAATGGTGTAACCTCTACTTCAATTTTATTAACTGTCAGAAGGTCATGAACAAGAAAGAAAAAAAAAGAAAAAACAATAATCAATAACTTATAAAACAAATGTTGTACAACATAATAACAGTCTTTTAAAATATTAACAATTATAACTTGATTAATTTTTGCAAATTGCCACAGGTGCCCATATTACAAGACAAGCAACTAATCAAAAAAGCCAACTGAGAATCTCATTATTACAACCCTTTATATAAAGGGATCAAACCACTGCTACCAGTAAGAATGATAATTGTTCTGACCATACTATCCATGCCAATGATAAATCATCCATTACTGAAATTCCTTACTACATAAAGAAATCTTCTCTGACTGAAATCTGCTCTGACTGCATTGCCAGAGCAAAGCTAGCAGAAACAGAAGCCAGGATAATAGCCAAGAAGAAAAAAAGGAAGAAAAAGATGATGGAACAGAGTTTTCACAGAAAAAACTGGTTGCAACCTTTGTGCTGATATCTGGATTGATTTTGTTACCTATCAGAAAGCAGCAACAATCCCTTTCAGGAAGATTTAAAAATTGAAGAACACCTTGCTTAGTGTTCTGAATCTGGCCACATGATGTCAAGGCAATATTGTTATGTTAGGAACCCTTCCAAAGTAAGACTTGGCCTGCTGCACTTGTTATTGCTGGCAACTCTGAGATCCTGTAAACCAAATGAAACTTTTCAGAGCCTAACTTTGAAAACTGAAGCTGATCTCTTGAGTTTGCCTTTCAATTCTAGTGGCAAGCTAAACTATTTCTTTTAAGAACAAATTTAAGGTTAAAATTTCAATGTTAAATTAGCCATCACTGATACCAAATTTATTAGCTCACTGTTTAAATGATTCATTTTAGAATTTGCTATTGCTGATCATCTGGCAGTTAACTTAATAAATGAAATGTTGAGAGTGGACATAATAAATGACTTTTCAGGGCTACTATTGTTATTCATGTGGCCTCTTGTCACTTTCAGATGACAGTATGCATATTACTTCAGAATAATTTCAGATATATTCAGATGTGTAGTTCACACACCCTATTTGTGAGTGGAGTATTTTTTTTTTTTTTTTTTTTTTTTAACCTCTGGAACCACCATTAAGGTATATCTTCAGAGGATGAGATGAACGAATTGTAGCGTGTGTGAAGAATGCCATGCCTGACTGGGATTCAAACCCGGGACCTCCGGATGAAAGGCCGAGAAGCTACCACTCAGCCACAGAGGCCGGCAAGGAGTATTTTACAAATCACAAGTTTCTGCTTATAAATTAAATAAAAAGAAACAGTTGATGTTACATTAGGTAGCACATAGTATAAGCAAAAGAAGTAACATTGTTTTTCTCTATTTCTTAATCACAGTGAACTAGTACATTTTAACACCAATTAGCCTCTAAAAAGTACTACTTTGAACCACCAACACAAATCCAGTGCTAAATGAAAGAGGAAGGAATCTGTTTTCTTTTTTTTTTTCATTTCCTTCATCACAAAACGTTCTCTTTGGCCTCAATGTAAACTAGGTAATTAACTTCATTATAATTTTTAGTGAAAAGATTGCATCATCAAACAATAAAAAATTGATTTTTAAAGCTATCAAAACATAACAAAAAACAACTATATATAATGTAAAATGTAATTCATCCCCTAAAATGAACAGTTACTTGTTCAAGGGCTACATATGTCTTGTAAAAGATACTACTAATTCTATGTTCAGAGCCTCTCAAATTTTGGGCTGAATTTATCAAATTGAGTTCTATAACAAAATTTAAATAATGAAGTGAAAATGAGATTATAGTGATGCACTGCACATCATAAGACTGGCAGTGGTAATTAGCCTCCGATCCAGCTTTTTCACCACCCAGGACAAAAATTATTTTTACCACCCTTTACATATTACTTTGAAATATAATTTTTGTAGATATTTTTAAAAAGTAAAAACGTAAAAAAAATATATTTATATAAGAAATAATATTAAAAAATACAACACGTAATATAAAATTTTCATTTAAAAAATCACAAAAGATGATACAGGGAATTAAATGTACAATTAAAGTGTAAAAGAATAAACTGCTTTTAAAAAATGGTACAATTAATAATAATAATAATAATAAAATAACTTTTTAATTGAATTGATTATTAAAGAATTTTCTACACACTTTTTTCTACAATATCTCTTAAAGGTTTTTTCAACCTAACTCGTGTTCAATAGCTATCATTGCCAACCCTGGATTGGTTGTGATATTGTTTCCAATGTTATGGAACTATTTAAGAATAAACAATGTTTGCAAATGTTCCGAACAATTCACTTGCAGGAAGTTACTTATATTTACACCAGAATTCATTTACTCTAAGAATGCATGCTGCCATCCTGAACTTTCATTTAACACATTGAAGGGGTAGCCTAACTTCTTAATTACCTGCAGGAAGTTGAAAATATATGTTTTATAATTTTTTTTATTTGTTTTTATTTTATTAATTTTATTTGGATTTTACATGGTTTATATTACTATAGGAAATTGATTAAATATAAAATTTTCAATAATTTTTATTTATTTAAAAAATTAAATATTCTGCACACTGATAATTCTCGTTTTAATTTAAAACTAACATTTTTTGACATTTAAAAGTTGGTAATGAATTGCCAACATTTTTTTAATTCACACATTTTAAGTTATATTCATATTTGTGTGACAAAATCCCTTTTAATCAATTTAATCCCTAAGTGGTGTCCCACCGGGCTGGTCTAATGGTTAATGTAACGTCGTAAATCAGCTGATTTCGAAGTCAAGAGTTCCAAGATTCAAATCCTGGTAAAGGTAGATATTTTTATATGGATTTGAATACTAGATAGTGGATACTGGCGCTCTTTGGTGGTTGGGTTTCAATTAACCACACTTCTCAGGAGTGGTTGACCTGAGATTGTACAAGACTACAATTCATTCACATTCATACATATCATCCTCATTCATCCTCTTATGATAGTTCCAGAGGCTAAACAGATAAAGAGAATCCCTAAGTGGTGATAATAAATTAAAAAAAAAATTTTTTTAATTATTTAAAAAATTCAAAGATACAGCTATAATTCTAAATAAAGAAAGTTGTAATTTACTAGGAGGGATGAATATATTCAGGTAATTTTTTTTAAAGAGTAAAGGCTACAAAAAATTATGATTTTTAAATTTTAAATGATGCAATGGGTAGCTAGCAAAATGGCTTTAAATATTTAAAAAATTTTTAATTTATTTTTAGGAATGGGTTAATTGTATAGAGTTGAAATACTGTATACTGCTTGGAAAACCTAAAGGTTTTCTTTTATAAAAATAATAACCTGATTTCTCGATTCATTTAAAAATGGCAGCCACATAAACTTTTAATTATTAATATCTTTGCAACCACTGGTTTATTTAAATGATATTACAAAAAAATGTTAAGCGTTTTACAATCATGCTCCAGAAGCATAATTGTATGCAAAATGAGCTGAATGTATTATGTAATTACTTCAGTAATTGAGACAGTCTCTGAGAAGCAGAAAAAATCTATCAAAAGGTTGTCAGCAAGAGAATATTTTAGAACCTCTGCTTTGGCTTGTTGAATTCAATTTTGATACGGTTGAGGTTACCCAGTGGATGCCGTATCCACGGGTTGCTGATGGTGGAATTTTGCTGGTTAAAGGAAATTTGAGAAATGAGACTGAATTTAGGGCAGCCAGACTTGCAAGAGTTATGGAGTGTGCAATGTAATATGGTGTTTAGCCCAGACAATACAAGATGATGTTGCTCAAGGACAGAATAGCTGCTAAAAGACAATTTCGTGTATCAATGGCACGTTATCAAATTAGCTATGTCCCACTTCAGAAGTATCTAGGTATTAGTCTTGATGAGAATCTTTTTATTCAAGGAAAACTCTCGATATACTAAGGTTTGTTTTGTTTTCTTTGGTATTCAGAAACTAGTTCAGCCCGACTGAAGTCTTTGTTTTTTCTAGAATTAAGCCCACTGATATTCTTGCAATTGAAACAATTATGGTATGATGATTCTAAGAAGGTAGGCCCTTGCCTTTGGACACATAAAAGAAATAGATGACCAGAGTGTCCATTTATGGCAAGTCAGGTGGACTGCCATGTCTGATAGCTGTTACTCCCATGAAATTTTTCCAATCTAGTATGCAGGTATGCATACTAGCATACCTGCATACTAGAGTATTGGGAATTTAATTTCCCCTAATCGGCATATTACACTGTTTCTTTCTACACATGATACTTTTTAAGATAGGTTAGCCAGATTTGGTTTAATTAATTTAGGCTTTTGTCAGAGTGTAGGACCATTGATGATGTGCGCTATGTTTTATATTTCTGTCCCAGGTACGAATTGCTTATCATTATCAATTGCCTTTGCAACTGCCATGTTCTCACCCTGGTGTTAGCTAATTTTATTGTAAACAGTTTGTTTTTTAATTAGGCAGACAAATTAGAATGTGATTAAAAAGTACGGTGCATTTGAATAATGTCTGTAAATTTTACATAGTTTTTTTGTGTTTATGTACAAGAGGATATCTCTAAAGTAAAGACCTTTTCACTGTAAAAATATTTATTCTGAAAACTTTATAAATATTTTTTATTTTTCTTAAACTACATACCTTATACTACTTTTCTATATAATCGCCACATGAATTAAGACATTTATCGTACCGATACACCAGCTTCAATATATCCTCATGATATTGTTCTGTTACCAGTCTATTTAGCCAATGATTAACAGTATTTTTGAGTTCATTATCACCCTTAAATTTCTCCCACTCAAAGTCTTTCAATTTCCCAAACAAATGGTAATCAGAAGAAGTTTAGTCCGGATAATATAATATATTTTTTGTTTTTATTTTTATTTTTTTTGAATAGGAGTGTGATAATGAGTGCGCTACTATACCTGTTCATGTTTTGTTATATCACAATATCTTCCAGTAACATTATTGTATTATTTAGTCAATGGATCATATTTCTAAAAGCTGATAGTTTATGTCAGGTTTTTTGGCATGAATAGTTGTTAATAAGAATACCTACACAATCATTGGTTTTCTGTATATTTTGAAAGCCTGTTTTTTCAGGTTGCTTTTTGAGATGGTGATATCAAGAAAACTTATTCTTTTTATTATGTTCATTTTCAGCATTAAAATTTAATTTGTGCCAATTTGTTGAGCACAATACCATTTATTAAATGGCATCGCACCTGAAGATTTTTCAGACTATGAGATTCAATCTGCACAGATAGAAGAACTTTGCATTTGCATCTGTTCTAGGTATAATTCAGGAATTTAAAATTTTCAAACATCGTGAATCCCCTTATCTACCTGTATTATTAATATCTGAAAGGAAGTTTTTTTTTTTACATGTCTCATTCTTTTCAAACTGAGGAGTACAGGGCTAATTCAGTCCCTGTTTACATCTACATATAACTACAGGTCATCAAACCTTGTAGTTTATGATTATCACATGTAAGTGATAAGAATAATAACATACAAGTTCACACAAATAGTGAACGCACATCATGGAAGCTTTAACAAGGACCTTCCTAGTAAAGCAACAGTGACTGATTGTGCAAACATAGGTCAGTATTACAAATTCAGTTCAGCAGATCTTCAATTAGTACTATTTATAAACAAGCAGGCAAACTTAACACACTGCAGTCAACAATCCATGATCATATTAAAAAAGTCTTTTATATAAAAACATTTAAACTGTTGTGAAAGAATTATCGAATGAAGACATGGAACAGCAAGTTGCAGCCTGCCAAGCTTTATATTAGCATGATTTCCATTTTCAATTTTGATTTCTCATGTTTTGTGCTAGTATCTCATGCAAGAGTGTAATTTTCTGATGAATTTGCTGTTTATCATATTTTAAGAACCAGGAATTTGGTTTTTCTGGGCTAAGGAGTATCCTCATTTTATTTACAAACAAGAAAGAAATCCTCTACATCATTATGCGGGCTGAGATGACATGGCAACATTTGTTTGGGTAATATTTTTTTAAGAGTATAAGAATAGTGATTCTTATTTGCAAATGTTGGGAAGGTGGTTCATACTTCAACTTCAAGAGAAGGGTTATCATGGAATGTGTCTGGATACCATAATGTGGAGTCCAATTCATTTTGCTTTTAATGTGCACAATTTCCTAAATAAATAAATTTGACAATGATTCATAAGCATGATTGGCCCTATTGCAATGACCATCACAAATCATCAACCTTATCATGCCCAAAAACTCATTCTCAGGGGAATAATCAACGCCGTATACATATCATTTACACAATAAAAAAATATTTATATAAAATTTATAGATGAAGCCCTTTGAACTATAACTCTGGAGATGCTTTGCAACATATCATGCAGGATATGGAAACTTATAACTCTGTGCATTCAGCACAATTCAGTTATAGGTGCACGTACTGATATACTGGGTACACAATTTATAAATAAAATGTTCATAATACGTACCAAATCTATAAAGTACATTTGTCTAGTAACATATAATGTATCTCAGGCATATTATTCATAATGTAGAAAATATGAATGATGCAGGGCGTATAATATTGTAGCATTATCAGATCACATGAGAAATTTTTGCTTTAACTTGATATGTTGAAACTATGAACAGCAGAGTACAACTTCTTTTTGGCAACTAACTCATTGTGATCACTTTCAAAGTAAATCAAACGTATTTCAAACTGTAATTGAAAAATGCAAAGTACTCATTATATTAAATTCTCTCCTACTGATATTTCAGAAAATAGGTTTAATTATTTCATAAAGCATTCTGTAATTTTTAAAATTCACGAGCTTAATTTTTTTCTATAATAGCAGATTTCTGTTCAATACTGAAGTACCTTGCTGTGAAATATTTTTAGTAAAATGTTTTAAATAAATTAAAAATATAAGAAATAAAACTTTCATAATTTTGATCGATAAATATTTGTATTTCTTTCCATTTTGCTTATAATTCAAATTATCATTTATAAAAAAATTTTTTTATTCCTAAAATATCCTTATTTTGTTAATGTAACAGTCACACATTCTTATTATTAATGAAATAATAATAATAATAATAATAAATTCATATTTATAAGGAAACAAATTACACAATAATATAAAATACACTCATATTGACAATACAAAACACTTATAGTTTACTTTACATACAAAAATAATTATAAAAAAAAAAAAAAAGAAGTAAAATAGTAATATACAATGATATGTTGGTTACTCTTATAAAATAATAGTTTGATAACAATAAATAAATTACAAAACATAAGTAAAATGTAATTTAAGATCTATAAATATAAATTCATTATATTAAAACAATACTTTAAATAAGATCCACTACAAAAATATTAGTGCAAAGTTTTAAATATAACAGAAGCTGCTAACTGATATAGTGTCTCACATCGTTGATATCAAATTTGAACTACAGATACGTTTTAGTAAAAAATTTCTGCTGTTTAATAATAAATACTTATGACATTAAGAATGCAGACTAACATGGTAACAATATATATATATATATATATATATATATATATATAAAAAACATTAACTTCATTTTAAAGCTTAAACAAATTTTCATTCTAGGCAGTGTAAATTATTATTCCTTAAACATCTTAAAATTAAGTTAAAAAAAAAAAAATGTATTCAAATAAAAGTTGTCAAAAATATTTACAATAAAGTCATAGAAATTTGCTGTTTTAAAATTTTCAATAATTTAAATTGATTACCAAGAAATGAATTTAGAAAAAAAAAATACATCATTCAGTCTTTATTATAAATAAATTATGTACACTGTAACAAGTACAGAGTGTACTTATATCCTGTCAACTACAGATTCAGATTCAAACTTAAAAAAAAAAATTATTTTAATGTAAGATTTTTCATCATATAAAAGACTTTAAAAGTATCTTTATACTGGCCAAAAGCTGAAATATTTTAAATAAATTAATAAAGTTTTTAAAATAAAATTTTATTTAATCCTATATTAATTTAAGTAAATATATTTTTATAATTACCATGGAAAACCCAAGAAACTGAGGATAAAAATTTATATACCTTCACTGATAAACAAATTATTAAAAAAAAAAAAAAAATTCAATTTAATTATAAAATTTACTTAATCTTTTAAGATTTACAAATAAATTTTGACAAAATTTCATGATCAAAAAACTATACTAAAAAATGAGGAGTCCATATATATATTTACAACATTCGGTTGATTTAATAAGAAGTAAGTGTATAAAAATAGTTAATAAAGTTAAAAACTGGAGAGGAAATTACTAAAAAAGAAATAAATTCAATCTAATAATTTAACAGAATCATCAACATTATATTATATTAATAGAATAAGAAGCAGCTATTACCAATACTGATCTAGAAAATGGATTCTTTCTAAACACTTTCTTGTTTGCAGATCAAAAAGTTATCATTTAAAAAACAAAGGATGAATAATCATCTTCAGATCGGAAGAGGTAGACAAATTGTAAATATCAGAAGAAGAAATAAAAATTATGATGTGTAAGAGAAAGAACCATGTAAAAAGCAACATTATACATTTGTATAAATGTGTAACATGTTATGATATTACTACAGATGCCCATTTGAGATATAAAATAACCTATGAAGAAGGTACTGAACCTTCTTCATAGGTTTTTGACTACTGACTACTAAATCAATAGCCAGAAAAACAAATTGATTATAATTGATATTCAGTTTTATTAACAAAATATTTTTACAAATATTTTGGGCTCTTTCTGGACACAAAACTATATATTACAGTAGAAAAATATGGACTCCATGGGCAAATGGAAGCTGAGAAAAGAGTTTTTTTAAGGACTATAAAAAGTTGACAGTCTAAGAGATCCAAGTGTTAAGTAAGAGTTATTAAAGATTATAAAGTAAGAAGATACAACTGTTGAGGTAAAAAAAAATGTAGAAACATGTTGAAAGGATACTGAGACATGTGCTTTAGTAAGCGTTTGTTATATAAACATTTTTCAGAAAAAGTTTGGCAGATTGAGGAAAAAGTATTTGGAACTGGGGCCAGTATATTGTCTAATCCATAATGGAAAAAAAAAGAATTATAGAAAACACATTCTTGTGTCTGGTTTCCATGATAAAAGCAAATAGTAAAAAAAATGGTGACATTACAAACTAATTAATATTCACATAATGTGTTTTTAGTTAACTTCGTCTTTTGTTATTAATAGTTAAAACTGATAAATTATCAAAATTTAAATTGTTTCTTGTCATACATTAAATATCACTAGATTTCCAAGTTCACCATCATAAATTTATTCTTTTTAACTTTCTTGTTTTTTTAGTTGTATCAGATTGTTTTACATCACATTTATATCAAAGAGGTTAAAATAATAATCAGTTTTACAATATAAATATAAAAATAAAAGTCAATTAAAAGTTAGTAGTGATTTTAACTAATGTAATCAATACTCTTAGTTATTGATCCATACCCATTAACTTTTGTGGTACTTTGTTTAGTAGTGTTCCAGTGTTGCACTAAATTAACATATGATGATTTTGAACAATTATCTTTTAAGTCTTCACGATCAGTCGAATTGCTATCATTTGGTTCTTCTGGTCTTTCACTTAATAATCTAACACGTTTTGGTGGGATAGTACGTTTCTTTTCAAATATGATAAATGAAACAATGGAGATGAACTGTAACAAAATAAAAATATCAGAATTAAAAATAAATGTATTTAAAAAAATCATTATCTTTTTTTTAAGTTATAAAAATAAAATAAACACATTGTAAAAAAACATACTTAAATATACAAAAAAAATTCTATTCTTTAAATTTTGACTTTAATAATCAACCAAATTAAAACAATAAAAACTTACAAACCCTTAATTAGGTACGAAGTTTAAAAAGTCAAAATTTTAAAAGTAATTAAGAAAATATTATCTTTAATACTGATTATTATCTTTATTGAGTTAAGTTTAATAGTTAAATTGAACTATTTCTTTAATTTATTTAATTTTTATCTTTTTAATTAGTATTGAATATCTATCCTAACCTAACTTCTGAACTTGCTATTGTAGAAGCTAGAAATTAAGCACAAAGTAAATTTCCAACATTCAACGAAAATTTATTTTAGATTTCTCTTTAAATCACATTAGAAATACAGAAAAATAAAATAATAGTGGATTTCATAGTTCTTGTATATTTTGTGATTAAATAATAATGTTTATTATTAAATGATAAGGATTCAGGTTCAGGTCTGACAGTAATTCAGCAATTTCTGGAAAAAAGAACATCACCCTCCCTTTAATTTTTTTTAATGGAACTTATTCCAGTACAATTGAAATAACATGTGAAATTACAAAGGAAAATATCCCTTAAAATACCTTGATTATTTAAATGAAATGTCACTGTAGTAAATTAAAAAAAAGGAAAATTTAAGATAAGAATTAATATAAATAATCCAGAAAATCAATAGTTCAGGATAATGCATTTTTTCAATGTGTTATTTTATACCCAAAAAAAGAATCCCTTTTTTGTTACATGGTCATATTTAGGAGAAGCTAATTATTTATTTTATACTATAGATAGGCTTGATTCCTTTTCCTGTTTAAAAGAAGATTGGAATAATTAATATAGATCGGGATGCTGTTTTTTTTTCTTTTTTTATAAAACACTAAATAATTTGTTCATAAATACTGCACAAGTTCTGTTCTGGAATGTTTAATATAATAATCACAATGCTATAACATTCAGCAGACCGATTACACATTTTTATAAACAACAAATCGCTCTCAAATAATTATTACAAAAATTGCAAGTATTTTTTTTTTTTTATTATTTGCTAACACCATGTTTATCTAATTTATAAAGTTATGTTTTTTCCAATACTTAACAATCATGAACCAAAAATATAATTTAAACAAAGAGTCCATTTTTTAAGGCTTTTCTATAAATGAAAAGTACATATAAAGAATGTTAGAAAAAATTATTACTTTCTTACTGTTAATTTCAAAATTAACAAATTTACAACCATTTCAAAAAAAAATTAGAAAAATACAAAAAATATTGCAATATAGTATCAACCAAACAGAGTAAAGAAATAGTAGTATGTGTAACATATCCTGGTATGCTATGGTAAATACAAATAACATATATGGTGTGGAATAACGTATTCCAATGTGTTAATGGGTTAACAGTTATTTTTATATAACAAAATTCTTTATAACAGTAATTATTTCTTTGTTATTATTATTATTCATATAACCATTTATACTCACAAAAAAAAAAAAAAAAAAAAAAAAATTACCTTACCAGTAATACATGTATAATGATCACAAAAAGAGTTCCATTTCTAAAACCAACAGTATCATATAAAACACCAGCAACTGATGGTCCAACAAATGCTCCTAATGCAAATGAAGAAGACCAAAGACCAGAAAGGAGACCATATGTTGATATGTCATCATCAAATCCTGCATCTCTGCAATTTAAATTTTTAAATTTGAGTTGAAATATCACATCATTTATAAGTTATGCAAAAAATTAAATATATTTATTAGTTACCGCCAATATAACGTTGTCAATTATAGTAGGATTTTGATGAAAATAAAGGTCAAATTACATACCATATTATTTTCTTAAATATGTTATAAAACATCATATTTCTTATAATATGTAGCTCAATCTGTAACTAATAACCTTGAGATTTATAGAACTTAGCGTCATAGAATAAGAACAATACCAATATAAGCATTTGTAGAGGGTTTAGCACAAGAATCAAATGAAAAAGCAAACTATTTGTTTTATGATATTTTGAACCAATATTCCCCTTCTATTGAATTGTAGGCTTATATAAAAAAAATATTCAACCTAATCAATTACAATGAATGAAGAAATGAAGTATATTGGGCATATTTATATTTATGGGTACATATTAAAATGGATTATATTTACTCTAATAACCATTATTACTGTATTTACAATTTTAACTAAACAACAATACAATTTTGAACAACTGATGAAGCAGAGAAAAATTATGTTATTAGAAAACAATAACATACTTCCTGCATATCCAAGAAGCACAAAGGAGGCAGTATTAAGAAAAATTAAAAGCTACAAAAAAAATTACACCAAAAACCTGTGTAAAATTATTACCTATCCTTCTCCAAAGTAAATAATACATAAAAAGTAGATAAATTAATTATGAATTAATTTAAGAAACTATGAAATTATTAATTTATAAGAATAAGAATGTTTCATGGAGTCAACGTGGAAGTTAGGAGAGTAATAGTTTTGTGTAAAGTTGTACCTCCCCTGCCATAATTATATGAAAGTTTGGGACATAAATTGTAAAGCAGCATATTAATGTACTCCTTCTATTGAAAAACAATGTGTTATATTCACTTCCTCTTTGCAACACGAGTCATTTTTTACACATAACATAAATTAAACTAACTCTTATATGAGGCCTATTCAGAAAATAACCGAATATTTTTAATTAAATGCCCATGGAGATATTTAGTGACTTGCAGTAGCATTGTGTTTGCACAAACTCCTCTGTAACCAAATGTTCTTGGAATTTTAAAAAAAGATTTAGTTTTTGTATTATTGTTATTTGAATGTAATGTGTTAAAAAGTGTTAATAGTGATTTTTTATAATATACGATATTCAGGAGCAATGATAAAATGTAAAATTTTGTGTGAAACTGGGAAAAACCTTCACAGAAGTGTTTCAGCTTTTGAAACAAGCTTACAGAGATGATGCTCTGGATCATAGGCAATGTTACGAATGATTTTCATAATTTAAAAGTGATTATCAGTCAATTGAAGATAATCCTTGAACAGGAAGGATCCTTCAACTTCAACTGATGACACCTGTGTTCAGAAAATCAACGATCTGGTGCATGCAATTCACTGATTGACTTTCAGAGAACTTGCAGAAGAGGTTAACATCTGAAATGGGTCATGTCATGGCATTTTGATTGAAAAATTAAACATGCATTGAGTTGCAGCAAAGTTTGCTCCTTGTTTGATGACTGAACAGCAGCAAAAAGAATGTCAAGTGGGCATTTGTCAGCAACTTTTTGAACAAGTTAATGACATGAAACATTAAGCTATCATAATGGGGGATGAAATTGGATTTATGGCAGTGTTTTACAATGGTTATATGAAAAAATCTGCCTCCTTACTCAACAAACATGGTTCCTTGCGATTTTTTTCTTATTTCCGATGTTAAAATTACTGATGAAAGCATGCCGTTTTGAAACTATTGATGACAAAACAAAATTTGATACGGACCTTATGGGCCATTTCAGATAAAACTATTCAGGATTGCTTCACAAAGTGGAAACAGCGCAGGGTGTTTGAATAGGTCAGAGGAATACTTTGAAGGGGTCAAGGACCCAGTAATCTGTAAAATTAATGATAAAAATTCAAAAACTGAAGTTTGGTTATTTTCTGAACAGAACTCGTAAAAATTTTACTTTTATTATTATAATATTAATGTTCATGTAAATCTACAAGCAAAAGTTACCAAATATATCTTATTAAAAAGAAATCAAATTTCTAGAAATAAATACTACAGTTTTCATTACTTAAAATCTCTTTTATTATTTTAAATATGATATAAATTTTGAATAAATTTCTTTTAGAGTGAAACTTATCTGTTATCCTATACAGCACAAATCAAAAACATATTATAATCAAAGGATTAAATTATACTATTAAACTGAGAGTAGTTAGTTATAAAATATTTAATTCACCGATATTAACAGTTTTATCACTATGTATGTCAGCTCAGCTGCAGGCTAGTTACAAGAGATTATCTCTAAAGTAAAGACAGTTTCATTATAAAAAAAGAATTATTCTGAAGACTTAATAAATATTTTGTATTTCTCTTAAACTACATACCTTATACTACCATTGCCACAATACATCTTTATTATTTAGATTGAGCACCCACCATGGATACAATTGTCTATACAATTGCCACATGAATTAAGACATTTATCGAAGTGATTCATCAGCTTCAATATACCTCATCATATTCTTCTGCTGCCAGTCCATTTAGTCACTGATTAACAGCATTTTTAAGTTCATTGTCATCCAAAAATTGCTTACAACTCAAAAATTCTTTTAATTTACCAAACAAACGGTAATCAGAAGGAGCTAAGTCCAGTAGGTAATAGTAAATTTTCCATCCAAATGTTCTCAGTAAATCACATGTGGATGTGCATTATTGTGCAGCAGGACGACGCCATCAGTCAGCCGCCCATGTTGTCGATTTTGAATGACGTGCCGTAACTTACATACAGTTTCTCAGTAGGCTTTTGCATTTATAGTCGTTCCACGTGACATTAAATCAATCAGCAATACGCCAAACCAATCCCAAAAGACTATGATCATCAGTTTGCATCCAAATGGTTGTGGCTTAAACTTTGTCGGAGTAGTTGGTGACTGAGGATGATGCCATTCACTTGACTGCCGTTTTCTCTCTAGTGTGTAATAAGAAATTCATGTTTCATCCTAGGTAACAATTGAATTATGGAACTCATTACCTTTTTCTGAAAAGTTGACCTTTCATCACCTTTTTCATGTTGAAAACATGAAAAATTCTAAAGCAGATCCCATTTGGATTTTTTTGTGATGATCCATTAAGACGTGTGACACCCAAAATGCACAAACCTTTCAGAAGCCTAAATATTTCGTAACAGTGAGACCAATAACAGCTCTTGAAATGCCAGGAAAAAGAAGGGTGTGGTCGGAAATTGTTGAGCGAAGATCTTTTCTGATTTCATCATCGACATGTTTCAACAAATCCTTGGTGATTATTGAAGGCCTCCCCCAAAGATTCTTTATCATGCACATTAATTCTATTATTTCTAAATGTTTCACACTATTTTCAAACGTTTCTTTCATTCATTACATTACATCACTGTACACAGCAACCAACTGCCTAAGAATTTCAATTGGCTTAACGTTTTGATGGTATGACTCCATGTATTTCACAGTCGGTGGCAATATCAATTTTCCTATTCATTGTAACATAATAACTCGCACGCAATCAAAGAAACTACAACAAAACAATGCAGTGTATAGATTATTAGTGTGGTCATGAAAAATACAGATTCGCCAACCTTAAGAAGAGAAATTTCTCAGCAGTTTTTACTTTAGAGATATCCCTCGTATATTAAAACTCCTACTAGAAATATGTAATACATTTTTATTTTAAAATGTATTTTTGACCTTACTATAAAATTTAAGTGACAGCTGATCTTGATTTAGATTACTTCTTTAATTTCTTACAATGTATTAATCTGTAAATGAAATTAAACTGTTGATACAAAGATTAAGAAGTTGAGAAAAATTATAAATATCCATCTGATCATAAAACAGCAAAAGAAAAAAAAGAAGACCGAGATAAAAATTAAAGTAAACAAGTTCAACTGATGTTCTGAATTGATGATGCATCTCTTAAGCACTAAACTAAAGATAAAATTTAATAATTTTTTGTTTTTTTAAATCTGATTAGTGACTGATGTCATTAGCAGTTGTATTGAGTTTGACTTATAATAGGTTTTTCCACACTCACCCAGGATTCTAACCTGGGTCTCTCAGAAAAGCAGGCAAGTATACGACAATTGAAGTGATCAGTTATAAATTTCTTGAAATTTAAAATGAATAATGATTATGTTTTAACTTACACTGCAGAACAGATTGAGTCAATGAATGTAGGTACCATCATTGAAGCTAAACCAAAACCATGTACTACTAAACCAATTATACATAATGGTAGTGTCCTGAAAACAAAAGAAGAGATTAGAATACTCATTTTGTTTATTCAGATGATTATTTTGAATACACATGTTGCATTCAGGTGCTTTTATATTAGAACAATCTCTTTTTATTTTATATCTAAAACTTGAAGATTAAAAAAAAATTCACAACTGACTATTAATAAACAGTTAAAAATAGCATTCATGCTTTTATTAAATAAAATTCCCATGTACTTATACTTTTGCAATTTTATCTATATGTACTCATGTGTATATATATATATTTGGGGATATAAATCAGGTGAAAGGCATTTCCGATGAATAATTTCAAATGTAATAAATAACTTAGGTCCTAAATATATAAATATTATCAATTTCATCAAAATCTTTGAGATTAGTCCATTTTTTTTTTTTGTCTTCAGTCATTTGACTGGCTTGATGCAGCTCTCCAAGATTCCCTATCCAGTGCCAGTCGTTTCATTTCGTTATACCTCCTACATCCTACATTCCTAACAATTTGTT
>JAAAKQ030481974.1:2647-22285 GCA_010016005.3 Zanna intricata
AATTCTGAAAAAATAAAAATAAAAATCTTTACTGTGCCAGTCAGACTTTATAAGGGAGTGTCTGGGAGGGGAGTACCAACTTTCTTTACGTTTTGGAGTCTCCTGAACACGATTCTTTAATGTTTATATAAATATGTAACATACAATTTCTAAACCAACAAATCACAAAATCAGACTGTAATACATAAATTTCTGATCGTAAATATTCGTAAGTGTAACTTTTTTTAATAATACTCTATTTATTTTGTAAAGAATTTAAATAGTTTTTGGAAAAAATAGTAGATGCAGCTGATCTAACAACTAAACTACTGATGTACTTTAATTTTACTGGTATAGTACAGTAATATTACGACAATATATAGTATTACGGCAGTTACTGTGCTATATATATATGTTTGTATGTATGTATGCTTTAAAAAAACATACTCGTACAAATAGAAAGTAATATCAGATGCGAGGGGGAGACCTAAACGACAACCCCAAAGTTTTATACGAGTTTAAAGTACACTATTATTATTATAATCAAATTAACTAAAACGAAAGTTCATTTTTTCTAAACGATCAATTGGTAGATGTTAAGTCCATTGTTGGAGTGAGCAGTATCTATATTTAAATGTACGATATCTCTCTGTAGTGAACGTTGACCCAGTACTCTTTATCTCAATTTCGATATATGTCTGCTCCTTCATTCTTTTTTCCCATACTTAACGCTATTTTGTTTTACATCACTCCAAAATTAGGTTTATAGAGTGTAACGTTTTATATTTTATCAAATTAACTAGTTTTGTAATTAAATTTAAATAAAATAATATTATAGTTGTGGCTAATTCAAACAAGAAAGTTCGTATTTAAATTAACGTCAACTAAAAGCAAGGGTAATGTTCTATGACTATTAATTGTAAATCAACAATCCATTATCTGAAGAATAATTCTGTTCACTGAAACCTTTATTTTAAAAGAAATTCAACAATTAAAATCGTTTTTGAAATTTTTAACTACGTGACTTCTACCTGTCAACAAATATTCCTTCTTTACTTTATTTAATAGCTTTACTAATGCTTGGTTGTTTTACAATTTATCATCTAAAAGGTTGAAAGCTGAAACTCAAAAAAACTTTCTTCATTTTTTAATTGTAAAATATTTTATGCTATTATTTTTATAAATTATTGTAACAGTTTAATCTAGTTTATTAAACTCGTACTACAGTATACAATTTTATGTAACAGCTGAAATGATAAATATTTGTTATAAAATTGACGATAATTAAAACATTCTGAAAAAAAAGTTTTTCACATTTAAAAAAATATTATTTCTAACGTTTTTAACTGCATTTTTATTTTTATAGTACTTTATTCAGAAGATATTAAATAGTATTGGATTAAATTAGGGCTAATTTTTATTATTATTATCGGTATAAAAGGCATAAAAAAACATGCAAAAAAAGGAAACTTATAAATAAATTTTTAACATGGTTGAAAGGGCTACATAATATATAATTTTATTAAAGACAGGTTAAATTTTAAGCTTTATAGATATTAAAACGGTTCATCATTACCGTTATCATTTTTTAATAATGAAAAAAAAATGTTAATTTTACTTATCTGTCTGCATAATAAATATTTTTTTTTATAATATTCAAAAATTGTTATAATGTAAAAAATGTTACGAGGCTCGGCTGATAAATTTTGCACATTTATGCGTAGCATGGAAATAAAAAGAGATGTTGAAATGAAATAAAAAATGAACAAAAGTACAAGCTTAAAGTTTATTTTTCAATACAATCCCTGTTTACTTTGATACAGTTTTCGCAACGTCTGACAAGTACATGTTTTACATTACGTCACTCTCTCTTTTATCTGTTTAGCCTCCGGAACTACCGTTAAGGTATTACTTCAGAGGATAAATGAGGATGATGTTAATGTAGTGCATGTAGAATTGTACAATCTCAGGTCGACCACTTCTGAGAAGTGTGGTTAATTGAAACCCAACTACCAAAGAACTCAGGTATCCACGATCTAGTATTCAAATCCGTATAAAAATTTTTATCTTTACTAGGATTTGAACCTTAGAACTCTCGACTTCGAAATCAGCCGATTTGCGATGTCGCGTTAACTACTAGACCATCCCGGTGGGTACACTGAAAAATTCTGGCGGTCTTTCTCGGATCCAAGTGGCCACAGCTTCCTTCCCCTCATCCTCCTTGTGCTGTAAAGATTACCTTTGAGATCCCTCTTGAGATAAGAGAAGAAGTGGAAATCGCAGCCAAATTCGGCGAGTATGGTGGACGCTCACACTTCAGCTCGCGGAGAGCCATCAAAGAATTTGCGCGGTACCTATCGTGCACAGATTTTGCGGTAAACTAATTGCTTGATAATATGGCGTACTCGATTTTTTAGCTATATCTAACTGAATAGTGATGCGCTGCTGGGTGATTTGCCGATCACTTTGAAACAAATAGTCCACCTTATTTCGATGTTTCTCGTCAGTCACAGAAACTGGTCACGCGCTGCGAGGCGCGTCCTCAACGCTTTAACAGCTTCACATTCGCGTAATTTCAACGCCCGAATAGATGGGCGTTGGAATTATTACAGTACTCCTATGGAAAGTTACACTACCGTAAACTGCTTTTAAATAATGAAAAATATTCATACGATTCACATTTTTTTTTTTATTAAAAATTCAATCACTGCGCGCTGTTTTATCCGTGTTGACATATTGTCCCTACCCCACTCCATTTTAACTGCTACTGAAAACAAACCGGTAAACGGATTTCAATGCGTTATTGCAGGTTTTTAGAGGGGGATTTTAGCTATCATGATTTGTCACCCCCAACTCGATAGTACCTCCGTGTAGCAGCTACTTTCAAAATTAATCAGCCGCGCCTAGTACAATGTTCAATAAAGTGATTTTTCATTAAAAATATGTGATTTTTGCATGTTGTTTTCAAATATTTTTTGATGTTTTTCTCAAGCCTGTCGTTTTATTTTTTGTAATTTTGCTCATGATATTAAAGTTTCATCTAGTAATATCGGTACTGTTTCTTCTACAAGTGGCTGGTATATTATAAAAATATTGTTTTACATTATAAAAAAAAATTCTACTAAATTCCAAGCGTGACAACTACGAAGAAGATTTGAATAATATTTAAAAAAGTTTTTATAAAAAATTTTGATTTTATTATGTCTGTGCGTCCAAATGGTTAATGAAGCGAATTTTGTCACACATAAAGCTTAAAATTCATAACCAGTAGATTCAATCTAATCAGACTTTGAAAAGATGTATTTAACCCAATAGTTACCAAAAACAAGTTCATTTGAATTATAATGCGGCCAAACTTTTAATTGTGAAATAAGAAAATAAGAAATGTTTTTAAACGTTCAAAAATCTTCAGTTATTTTACGTTCAAGAAAATTTCGTAAACTTTAAGGTTCTTTAAAATTTACTCATACTATGTACTTAGTAAAAAAATAATTATAACTATACATATTAAAAATATATTAAATTAACAAAGAATTTAGTTTGAAATAATTAAATGATGTTGCCTAAAATTCAAATATTTACAAAATTAGTTATTTCCTACAAATGTATGTTTTGGTAGGAGAGCTTCATCTTTAAAAATGAAAGTTAAAGCTGTTTTGGGTTAAATGGTTTGTCTGAAATATTACATAATAAATAGAGGTTCAAAAAATATAAATTTTCATAATTTTTATAGTACTCTATATATTGTTTCTTCCCACAATCGTTCAAAATAAACTATTAAAAGTATATTTCCTATTATAATATACCAAAACCGTTGAATGTTTAATTTAAGTAGATAGAAGCTTTAGGATAAAAGTACAAATTTCAATTTCTGAAAACTACCCCTAGGCCTAAGTGAAAAAAATAACCAGCATTTCTCAAACTCCTACTGACATAGGTGTAATTATTCATATGACATTCTGACATTTTTAAATCTTAAAACACATATTCCAGAGAGAAGGCATTTAAATATTTAAACAATGAAAATGATTCGTGAAGCCTATTCTTACCAAGAATCACTAGAACTAGTTGTTATTGTAATTTAACAAATAGTTTACGTAGAATGAATTAAATCTAATCCCAAAGCAGTATTCGGTTTTGTAATCAAGATTCAAATAATACACTGTGTAATACATCATTATATTCATGCAAAACATAAAAATTCAATGATACTGAAACAAGACTACTTTTTTAGAATTGATACATGCAAATAATCGAAGATAACCTATTATTTGATATTAAACCAGATTATACACAGGATTTTCCTGTGGAACACAACAGCAAGACTGTACAGTCACATATTAAGCTGTGATACTTGGATTTTCACAAAGGATAATTAGATTTTGCATCTGAAATATCAAATAGAAACCCTGCTCACATTAAGATAAATACTTCTTTTTTTTTTTCAAGTAACAAAATCATTATGACTTCATCAATATAATTTCAAAGATGCATCATTAAATAAAAGCAGTGTTATCAGAAAATATATTTGATAGTTGATAAAATTCCGCCAGCTTTATCTTTATTCAGAGTCTGGCAGAAACAACTCCCCGAATTGAAATGTAAATAAAATTAGACAATAAACAAGATTATAGAAAATTAAATAAATTGTGAGAGAACGTTTTTGGCCATTTGTTTTTTCGTATGTTTAAAAAATTATGTCGTTCATATACCGACCTTCAGTATCAACTAGACTATACAAATCTTTAACCTGTCCCTGAAATTCCGCTTTACTTTTCGTGTCATTTCTAATGGCATTGCAATGATTTGTTGATGGCTAGCAGTTTTTAAATGATCGATGGTTCTGGGTTTCTGTTTAAAGATGTCAGCCTTTAAATGTCCTCAGAGAAAATAAAATCATATGCGGCAAGATCGGGTGACCGTGCACGTAGGATGGCTTCTAGTTGTAAGACATCCGGGAAACATTTCACTGAAGAAATTCATTCGTTTTGCTGAGTGAGCAAGGCCCCATCTTGTTAAATCCATAAATTTTTGGCTTTATTTTCCGAGTTCATTAAGTCTTGGTAGCAAGAATTGGCGTAACATTTTTTCATAACGTTCGGAAGTTACCATAACTGATTGTCTTTTTTCCTCAAAAAAGTATGACCCTATTATTCCAAATTCAGCAACAGCGCACCAAACT
The DNA here is from genome assembly GCA_010016005.3 of Zanna intricata. NCBI lineage: Eukaryota > Metazoa > Arthropoda > Insecta > Hemiptera > Fulgoridae > Zanna > Zanna intricata. The sequence goes on from JAAAKQ030481974.1 coordinate 7,809, forward strand.
TTAACATGATCCGAGTGCAGAGACCCGCTCATGAAGTTGTAAGGGATTATTTTTTGCCTGGTATCGAAAGTTTTGTTTATTAATACAACCGATAAATACAAATGAGCTTCGTCACTTGATAATCAAATGTGCTTCAACACCACAATCAAGTTCACCGGAACATTTTACAGAATATTTAAGCAAGAAATAATACGGCTAATCCAACCTCATTCGTTTAACTGCTGCACGACTATCATTTCGTAAGGATGAAACTGTAAGTGGACGTGAAAAATTCTCCTTACAGTCCGATCAGAAATTTATTACACAGCAGCGTGTTTAAGAATTGAATGACGGGGAGATTGTGTAAGTGCTCGTCTCACTGCTTCAATATTATCTGGTGTTCGAACTCTTAGTTAGCTATCTGGTGATTTCTTTTTAAAATCTGGACCGGTAGTTCTAAAATTGGATACTGCAACTGGGTACTGTCTTCTTACCGGGTACCATGGCGTTTCGACCAAGCCGAAAGTGTAAACGAAATAATCGCTGCGTGTTGATAACAGAATTACTATTTTTAAAATATGCTATTAGCGCTCCACCAGCAGCGATGGGAAATCGAGGAGTTATTTCTGCTAGACTCTGTATCTTTGAAAAACTTTAGAACTAAATTAGTAGGTTATGACTTGTTAAAAATATGCCCTGGTAAATAAACAAAACTTAAAGTAATAGTACGCTTAAAATGATTATAATTTTAAAATAGATAAAAACAACTAGAATAATTTTTCATAATTTTATATCTTTTTCCATTAAACATATAAATGATCTTTTTATCAAAAAACAAAAAAAAAACAATGTGTTTTATAATTTAAAAATAAAATTTGTTCTGGTAGACTGTTTTCATTAAGTTCTAAGTTTGCTATTTTTACACACAAAAAATATTCCACTCTTTATTTTCAACACATATTTTAGCGGTTGTTTTCAGATGATAAAATATAAATATAAGAAAATAATAATTAACAAAAAAAAAAAAGAAGAAATATTTACCGTATAGCCGGACGGAACCCTCCGTCTCGCCGAGGGAATTTTTTGAAATACATCTGTAGTTACCAAAATCGCTTGGTCTCAAATCACGAATAGTAAGTTTCATATGGTTCCTATAGCTGCTCTCCGTCGATTCTAATGAATATTTACTTGAAGGCAATAATATTACGTTTTCGTGTATCCAAAAATTAATAGCACGAGGGAATGCTTCTGAGTGGCAGTCTATCGTCACATCAGTACCAGAAGGCGCACCCACTAACTGATTCGGCACCCAGATCATCGGACCAACTGTAAAATAACAAAATAATTAATTACAAGGAAAACTTTGTTTTAAGTACATAAGCACATTTAACAAAAAAATAAAATAAACAGGGGGTTTAAAGAAATGTTTAGTGAAAAGATAAATTATTTACTAAACAATAAAATTATGTATTTAGTTTTAGCTTTAAACGAATAAATTCTAAAAATCACAAAAAAAATTGTATTATCTGCTACCCTAAACTAAAGTTAAATAATGTATAATAAATAATGGTAATGTATTTTTCATAAAAATACAAAACTCAAATTAATACTATGTCCCATAATACCATTGCTAAATCGATTCTAAATTTGGCCGCCTAAAAGATAATAACTGTCACAAATCTTGTTTATAACTCTTTTATTCAATAAAAAACTAATCTCTAAGTGCCGTCGGTTTTGATTTTAACAATAAAAAACCATGAAAATTATTTGAATAGAATGGAATGAGAAACCGATCCTTTGATAGCAACACAAATCAAGTGGATGTTGAATGACTATAGTAAACAAATTCTGTATGCAAATAAGGGTAGATTTTTACATAAAATAAATAAAAATTAATCATAAATATTCTCATGTTAACCCTTTTTTTTTTATATCTATTATAATTTTTGTTTAAAAACTTTTTACCAACAAAAAGGGGAATTTTTAGCCGGCGGATATACAAATTATAAAATATAACTCAGTTTTTGTAAAATTTCCTGGCAGTTTGAATGAACAATTTTCCCGGTGTCTACACGGCTGTCATATTACCTGTACACGCTGGGACTTTCATCGTTGCTTTTATATGTCTTCTTTAATTGTTACATTAATTTTTTATTTTATAACAGAAATGAAATTATAATTCGTTACAACTCTAATATTTACTGGCGGCTCAAACCAACTGAGGTTTCTTTCAAATTAAAAAAAATAATAATAATAAAAATAAATGACAATTATACGAAAAATGAGGAATGACATAGTTAATGCGTACATATTAGTATAAACAACGCTCTTTCATTAATAAAATTAAAAAATCAGCAGCTTAAATTCAAAAAAGAGGAAAAATTAAATAAATTACTCTTTATAATTACCTAATTTAATTATTAAAAAAAAAAAATGTTTAAATAATAATATTTTAACGACTCAGTTTTAAAATAAAAAAGATGAAATTACGCTTATGGAAGCCCTTTTATGAGCTGATTATGCATAATTATCCTCTATGCTAACTGTTATAGTTAACTGTGTTAATTAACCTCCATGAAGAGAACGCAAAATTAGCTCCAAACATATATTTTTTAAGCTAAATTTCCATTTTTTTTTTTTAAATCTAGCCGTTAAAATTTAAAAAAAAATTTTATAATGTATTGTCTTGCTGATAAAATAAATTTATAGAATAATAAAAAAAAACTGAAATTCTCTGTTAAAATGAAAAAAAAAAGAAAAATTTATATTTTGAAATAGAGATTAGCAGAAACGCTTTTCTTACTGTGTAGTATGTAAAATTGTTATTTCAATGCTTAAGTCATCAGCAGTTTATATTTATGTTTTAAAATATATTTTTAATATTTATTATATTATAATAATATTATTTATTATAATAGTTATTTTAATACTAAGAAAATAATATATACTAAAATTATCTGATAATTCCTTTAACCTTTATGTCTTCAATATATTTAAATATATAGATAAAGCTAATAATTATTTGTTTAATTAAACGTTATTAGAAGATAAGCGTATTTTTAACAAACTTTAATGTGAATACATGTAATACTATTACAAAAAAATTAGTCATAAATAAATGTTCAAATTTTTATACAGTTTTTAACTTTCAACAATGTATACATTTCAGGTAAATATTTTAATTTTAAAGATTCAAAAGCGAATGAAAATGAACCTATACTTTCAAATAAGACTAATAATTATTTCCGTTTCTGACTCGCAATGAGCTCAGCGTATCCTTTCAAAATATTTATGCATAAATTGAATTCAAAGCAAACTATTAATTTTATAATTAAAATAAAAATTAATTGAAGTTTTACACTCATCATAAGTATAAAGTATTTAATTGTGTAGATTTGATTAAAAGTTATTTATTTTTATAATAAATCTAATAGAAGATAGTGTAAAAAGTATTGAACCTTTTGTGCACGAGATATCGTTAGCAAAGGTCGAGGAAGACCGGCATCTATGGCGTCATGACATCGCCAATAACATAAACATCCATCAACAAATAGCGTTAAACCATTTGGAGAAAGCTGGCTACAAAAGAAGTTCGACGTTTGGTTACCATATGATCTGACTCAGAAAAATCTACTAAATCGAGTATCTATCTGCAAATCTCTACAGAAACGTAACGAAATCAAGCCATTTCTGAAACGGTTGATCACGAGTGATGCAAAATTGGATAACATACCACAGAAATATGCAAAAAAGATCGCGATCCAAGCGAGGAAAAGTTTCAGAGTCTGTGGCAAATCCTACAAAGACGCCCGGTAAGGTTATGCTGTGCGTTTGGTGGGATTGAAAAGGCATCATGTATGACGAGCTGCTGACGCCAGGCAGAACGATGTTCAGATCAGTACGGTCGACAGTTAGCGTGATTGCACCTAGCATTTTAAAAGAAACTGCCGAACTGGTTAACAGAAAGGGTGTTGTATATCAAGCTGACAACGTCAGACCGCATATATCCTTAATCAACCGTCAGAAATTAAGATAACCTGACTGGGATGTTTGTATTGATCCACCGTCAGACAATCGTTGTTTTGGTCTCTATAGAACTTCATGAATGGTATTAACACTTTCACTGCGTTAAGGAATTTGATGGAATGAAATCTGTGCGGTACATACCCCGGGAGTCTCGTATGAGATAATTATATACTGTATGCATTTTGTTGAAATTCAACAAACTGAACCTTTTCTTTTCTTTCTTTTTTTTTTTTTACCTCCGGAACCACAATTAAGTATACCGGGATTTGAACCCGGGACCTCCGGATGAAAGGCCGAGACGCTACCACTCGGAAAAATAAGATATTTATTAAAACAAGGCAAACAAAATTCCGGTTGCCCCTTACAATCACCACAATAAGAAATTACCCAGCGCACTTTTTAGTCAGCTCCTCGACTGGTCATTGTTTTTCGGAGAGTTTGGTAGCATATGTATCATTATGTCCAAGCCATCCTAATCCATACCCGAAAACAACATGAGAATTATTACTCGAGTGCGGTACAATACCCCGGGGCCATGTACCGTTTTAATGGATCCAAATACTATATTTCGATTCATTATATAAAATAAAAAAACATTTTTAAAAGAACAATAATTAAGATAAAGAAAGAAACCTTGCACGCACAGAATGAATTTCTTTGATCAACTCTATTAGCATATAACAGTTGAATCATACAGTACGTCGGGGTACAGTGGCGCAACAAATGTTCACTTTGTAATAATATAAATCGACTATAATGTAGACGATATAATGTAGTTAAGTATACTGTACATCGGGGTACAGTAACGCAGCGAAAGTGTTAACTTTCAAAAGAGGCCTGTGAAAACAAAATTTCACAATTATTTGACCAGAAACTACAGACTCTTCATAGCCACAGGATTATGGTGTTGCCGGAAAAATGGAAGAAGGTTATCGAAAAAAAATTGGTTTTTTTTTTCACCGTTTCATAACAATTAACATTCATATTGTTATTTTCCAATTAAAATAAATTTAATCTTAAGTTTGACCTCCAAAGGATCAATGCTTCTTAGGAATTCTGATAAATTTGTATGTAACTAATTTTATTAGTAATATCACTGGTAGAAACTAAATTTACATTTAATTCCAAATAAATGATTAAGTGATTTATACACGAATATAATGTAAGTTATACCTAGAGTTGATAATGCTATTAATCAAAAACGGTTCACAAAATGAAAAAGAGTTTAATTTATCTAATAAATGAGATTACTACTTTAGAAGTACAGGATGTCAGTGCTGTGACAAGGAAGATATAATGGAGCATGGGTTCTTCCACTGCAGAAGATGGGAGGGAGTTAAAAGCCTCAAGGAATTTTTTTGGATAACCCCTGAAAACCTGGCGGGATATATGCTCCGTGGAATCAGGCAATGGGGAGTAATGGAGTCCTTGGCCTCGAATATCTTAGGAACCAAGGGAGGAGAGGCTGCTGCATGAGAGCAAAACAGTATTGGATGGTATGTACGTACAGACAACTGGGAAAATAACTTGCCTTAGTCTTTTAAGCTTAGGACCTCGTAAAAAAACGCTTCATATATATACGCTTCATATTGCGATGCAATTTATGAACCTGTTACTTTTCATGTTGTAACCGTATAGTTTATTGCATATTATTCAGTAATTTTGAAGTGTATCTTTTTGGATATATACCAATAAAATTGTACATCACATTGAACAGGATGCTGCATTGACGCTCCATTCTTATGGAGTAATTACTCAGCAGTAAATGTAGATTGTAATTGTATATATGTAACTTATAGTGAATGTTTGTTCTGTTGTAAAGTAAGTTACGTGATTTTGTATTCCTTAATAACATACAGAAATAAGAGCCTAATAGTTAATACTAACGCGCGACGCTCATTATGAGACAGGAACTTCATGATATATCGTGGGAACCTCGCCATAAGTGTATTAAAGGGTGTACCGTAGCACAAATAGGGTGACAAATACTGTATTATATATATATATATATATATATAACATAAAGGCGTCAATAAATAACAGATATCTGTGCCGAATCGTGGTGACGACTAGGGGCAGGGAGATAACGTTCTTGTCGGACGTCTTGGCTCTGCCACCCGAAAGAGTGGCTAGATCGAGGCGCTTCTGATAATAGCATAAAGGACCTCATGGTATGAGAAGGAGACGCGGATAGGGGACAGGCATGCACAACGCATGCCTGAACCCCTGGTAGGGCTAGAACAGGGAAGGGTAGCTTTCCTGGGGAGCGGCAAGTAGGCTATCCGGAAGAGGAAGTCGGAATGTTCCTATGATCCATGGGAAACTCCGGTAGAGGTTCCATTGAGAACTGAGCTATGGGTGAGCGGTTTGCTGCTACGGTGCTCGGGGGCAACTGAGGTAATGCCTAACGGCGGTTCCGGTTGCCCAGGGAGTGTTGAAAAAAAAAATTACAGGATTTTATGACTTCGTAACGTCTGAAGCTTCTACACAGTTCAGATTATTATACAATAATTAAAATAAAGCTTTAATTTGAAAAATTATGCTTAAATTAATGTGAAGAATGAATTTGCTGTGCTTTAACAAGTTAGTTAATATCAAGCTCCAACTTTTCTTAAAAACAGCCGAAAGTCGCTACATTCGGTAATTATACAGCCGATTTCTCTTTTTAGTTAAAAACGTTACCAGAACACTAAATCCATGTTCAAAAAAATACGACGATCAGAATACTATCAGAAATTGTTGAAAAATCGACCATAATCCAGGGTACAGTTGCGGGATTGGCTTTTGCAGCCAAAATTCATAGAAACTATACATAATTTTTATTTTAATCAACCATCTCCTTCCTGAGTGTGTCTGAACACACTCAATTTTCTGCGGCCTTCTACCGTCTTTCTGAAAGCCTCTGGCGCCCACAGGTGGCATTATCGCCCACTTTGAGAACGAATGATTTAGAAAGTGGTAGTTAAAGCAACTGTTCTGATGAAAGCAGAAAAATGGTGAACTTGCATGGGAAATGGACATATTAAAGTAAGTGTTAATAATAATAGTACAAATCAACAATGAAAACAATTTTACAGAAAAAGAAATTTAAGCATTCTAAATAATAAAAAATCTAAATATTGTACAATAATACAATAAGTACAATAAGTAAATAAGTACATCTAATTTAGTGTAATTACAAAATCCAAAATAGCCAGCTTGAATCCAAAATAGGTTCAAGCACTAGTTAAGATATTTTTAATTTAATAATACAGCTAAATTAAAATTCTTGTTTTTGCTATCTTTATTTATTAATTTTTTAGTACTAAATACGTAATAATGAATTTTTAATGATGTATTATCCAAGCGCATTCAGAGTCATATTTCCATCATCAGAGAATATTTAAAACTATGAATTTGTGTCAGTGCATATGGTGTTATATATATGATTATAATTAAAATGAAATTATATTGTTATTTTCATAACAGTCCGTCGTCATTAATTAAAATAAGTAATATCTACAGATAATAGTCTAAACATTTTACTGACATAACGTTTTATTTACCAAATAACTTATTATAATTATTGACGACCTTTGAAAATAGCAATTTTAATTTCATTTTAATATTAATTGCAATCATACATACAACACTATATGCACGGATACAAATTCATAGTTTAAATAATCCCTGATGATGGAGAAATGACTCTGAAAGCACTTAGATAATACATAAAACAAAAATTAATGGTAAGTGGACATACGAGTATATTATTTATAAAAATAAAGTTTTATATTAAATAAAATATGGCATATTGTTAATTTTTAGCTTTTTAACTTTTAAATTGTAACATATTTTGTTTTACTTTTGTACAATTTTATAAGTTTTATTTAAACAATCTTTATTTTATCTTCTTAGGTAAAATTAAACAGTGGATGTTGATTGAACAAAGTAAACACAAATACAACGCAACTCAGCTGCGTTCATTTTACGAGAAATAAGGTTTTATTGTAGTAACAGACTAGTCTTCGGTACCACCACTTTTCCCCTTTCCCAAAAGTTAAACTGTGGTCTCTGTTGTATACATATACGTAAGGTGTAACATCGTGGTGTTAACTCTGAGATAGGTGTTTTAAAGTGTGGACCGGTAAGTGTCTTAACACGATCAGTTTTTGATCAATATTTATACAGTAGTAGTCGTTTTCTGCACTTATAAAGTGTAACTAACCCTTTCAGCTGCCTATGTATAATACTAACCTGCAAGCGAAGAATAGAACACCTGTGTCTCACCTTAACTGTTTCTATCCTTAGGTGTAAACCTATAAAGTCGCATAACTGTGTATACACTGGTTTCGGTGTATTGACCCGAGGAAAGTACTAATAGCTTATGTTATTATAAAATGAAATTTGTAAATTTCGTATAGCCATTCTAAGCTATGAACTTTGACTAGGCTATTTTATGTAAGACCTTACGTCATTAATTGTTTTATTTTTAATTTAAACAGTACTTGCTGGGAATTTCTAAATATGCAAACTTATGAGACGGTATAACTTGCCAGATTACCTGTTTAAATTATATTCCGATATGCCTTTAATAAAGTAATAGTAATGTATAGTAAAACATACATAAAATAGAATTTTAAAACATTTTGTAATAAATATATTTTATGAATATTATTCATTTTTATATAAAATAATTACTGACAGGAATAAATTTAGTACTTAATTCTAGAGTAACAGAATTTTTAATGTTTACTTATTTTTTATACTAGTGTTTATTTTCTGTTTGAAAATAATATTGATCTCGAGAAAATAAACATAATAAAAACCTGCACGAAACTGTATTTTATGAACTAGTAAATTTTTAACACGATAACTACCGAAGGGAAATAATAATTAAATTAAAATTATTCCAGATAAAATTATGGTATAAAAACAACTGTATTATTATCCACCTCAGATTATTATCATATAAGAGTAGTTTATTTACAAAAGAAATCTATATGGTAAATATACCTATCAATAATTTTGTGTTTTAAATAATATTTTTAGTTTAATTTCACATTCAAGTTCTATTAAAGCAAATAATTTTTGCAGAAATGCAGGAAGAGAGAAGCAAAGCAAAGAAGAAAAATTAATTTTATAAAATTCGGCGTTATATTCTGCTATTGGAATGCAATTTTAAAAACTACTGTATGTAATAATTAACCCAAATCAAACATTATACAAGAATTTGAATCACAACAAAGGTATGCAGCATATTTGTTTTCAGTTTATAATTAATTACATTCTTATTTAAAATGCGATTAGGAATAATTAATATAATATTCATAAATGTAAATTAATATATAAATTATAATTATGTTTTTTATTGGTATAAAATAATTAATATTACATACCTTACAACGAAATAGAGATATCTGATTTATTTTACATTTTCCAGCTCTGTTGCAACATAATTATTTATTGAATTACAATCTACAGTTAAATTATAGCAAACAATAGATAAAGGAGTAAAAAAAAAAACCTATTTCACATAAATATTACAGGTACTTTTATATAGAAATTCATCAGTTTAGAAATAAGTTATAACCAAATCAATAATAGATAGGTGTGGTGTTTCAGTTCTGAATTCACAAGAGACTCTAAAGAAATTGTTACGTTTGGTCCGATGCATTACACTATGTAACTGTCGTGTTAATTTTTTACAATACATTATGCCAGTTGTGAAAAAGAGTAGGCGTAAACAAACATTGTGAACTTAGGGTCGGCTCCGTTCCATTTTCAACCCATCTATTATTCTTTATTTGCTTGTTTTTTTTAAATACATATTTTATCTTCTTTGTTTTTTTAATTCGTTTTGTTTAACCCCGATTATGTAAATTTTCAAAACGTTTATCGCATAAAAAATTAAATTAATAATACATAAATATATGATATATAAGTAAAATAAACTTATTATTTATGGTACTGTCTTTTTTTTCTTTTTTAGAAGTTTAGAATAGAAGTTATTTCATTTTCATGTGAAATAACTTCTGACCGGAATAATGTTATGATAACATTGTTAAGACGACGGCGGGTTCGTTTAACAAAAAAAAAAAAAAAAAAAAAAAAACCACCCGTTTCTGTGCTACTTAATACTTATTAAAATTACTATTGCATAAAATGCTACAATTCTGTTTTATATTATTCCGATCAATCTTTTACACCGAATTATTCAACTACAGGAGTGCAAAAAATAATATGAAACGACAATTTAATTTAAAAAAAAAAAGAAAAAAGTAATAAAACAATTTTAAACAGAGTGAAAAAATGGTATATAGCATTAAAAGGATTAGTTGCTTAGACTTATTACACCTTTTATTATTGGTACTAGCTAAAGATTGTTTAAATTTGCTTGCTTTTTGTTATTATTATCATCTCTAAGTTGAGAAGTAATTATTTTTTACTCACTTTTCCTCAGTAAATTATGAATTTATATTTATTAAAATATTTTAATATTTATAAAAGAAATTTATTTAAACTAAACAATATCTTATAACTTCTTTCAGTAAATTTGATTTACTGAAAGAAGGCATGAAACGATTACTGATAAATTCTTTAAAAATAAATGGTAAATAATAATGTTTTGAAATGTATATTTGATAGATGTAAAAAAAAAAAGAAGCGTCATTATCTCTGACAATATGATTCATAATATCATCTCTAATTCAGCAATATAATTAAAGTATTACTTTTAAAATGAATTTTTATCGATAGAAAATGTATTCACCCCTTTTTTTAAACAATGAATCTCTTTTTCCTGTTTAGACGCCATAAGGTATTACACGGTGATATTCTGAGGATTAATGAGGATGATATGCATGAATATGAATGAAAAATAGTCTTGTTTAATATCAGATCGACCTTCCTGAGTAATGTGGTTAATTGAAACCCAACAACCAAAGAATAGTGTCCTGGGTTGTGGTACTTCTGAGGACGCATGGGGGCCCCTCGGGGTTTAAGATGATTGCGGGAGCCGAGGGGGGGGATTCGGGTGCGTGCAATGTGTACTCGGCCCCGGTGATAGGATTAGGTGTAGGTTCGGGAAGGGAAGTTCCCTTGAGGAGAGGCATTTCGGCACTCCACAAGCGGAGGGTAGGAATGCTCCAATGAAACAGGGAAGATCCCGATGGGGGGTCCTTTAAGGACCAAAGCAGGGGGCCAGTAGGTCAATCTGCTGCCACGGCATTTAATGTGGCTGATGACGTGCCTAAAAGTGGGTCCAGCTACTCCTTGAGTGTTTAAAAAAAAACCAAAGAAACATCTGTATTTACAATCTAGTATTCAAACCGGTATAAAATAACTGCCTTTACTAAGATTTGAACCTTAGAAATCAGAAATTTGAGACTTCGAAATCAGCTGATTTGAGATGTCGCGTTAACCACTAGACAGCCCGGTGGGTTTAAATAATGAATCACTACTTTCAGATAAAAACTATTTAACTGACGACTACGATTTACAAAATTGTTTCCATTTTGTTTTCTTTTATGCTCTAATTAAAAGTCTATTTTACAATTTGCAAATAGAAGATAAATTTTTACTTGATAGAAATAATAAATATTGTTTAAATAGCAATTATTTTAAACAGTTATAAAAATTTAGGAAAGAAAATAGAAAATAAGAACAAAAAAAATAATACTTTTCTGATGTTTAGACGCTACGGTAAAAGTTATCAAACAAGTTCATTAATTGAATTTTTCTACTGGTCTTAAAACTTCTTAACCAAAGTTAAGAATTATTTTCATTCAAAGTTGCATTGAAACTGGATTCTTTGATGAAGAGTGGTGGTTGTTTGAATTTTAAAATGTTATGTTTCCGTGAAAAAAAATTAATAATTGCTATTAAAGCTAATTTCCAAACACTGAAAAATGGAAATTGATTATTATTATTACGCCTAAACTTTGGCGTAAAAATTTTTAAAAAATCCAAAAACACGATTGATTGGAAAAATGATTTTTGAAAATTGAGACCGTAGGAAAAAATTTTTTTTTAAATTGAAAAAACATAAAATCAAGAAAGTTCCTAAAAATTAAACGTTAACTTTTATGTAGAATAAAATAACGAAACGTTTAGAAAATAATTTGAATAAAAGAATGCTTAGAAAATGGTATTAATAGTATTATTATTATTTTTCTAATGTACATTCAATCTGTTCAACTAAAGAACAATAAGCAATCTCCTCACAGCCCAATGAGATGAGGATGATATAAATAATATATCATATATGAATTGGTCTTTTACCAACTCAGGCCGACCGCTCGTGAGATGTGTGCTTAATTGAACTCCAACTATCAATGTACACCGGTGTTCACCGTCTAGCATTCAGATCATAAAAGTCAGTTGTTTTTACTAGGAATTGAACCTCAGAACCTCCGACTTCAAAAATCAGCTGTCAAACAATTGATTTGAGACGAGTTAACCACTTGACCAGCTCAGTGGACTGAATTAATAATGTTACTAATTGTATTTAATAATTATAATTGCAAAAAGTTTGCGTTTTTTAGGTTACGAAATTAGGAAAATTAATGGGGATGTTTCTTCAAGTACACGTACAGAGCGAAAAGTTAATGCATTTAATTTTTTCCGGTTTGATTCGCTTGAAAACGATACGTTATTAGAATAATAAAAATTAAAATAAAGAATTAATTGTATTTTTAAATTATTATTATTTATATATTTTTATTTCGATACAGTAACTAATTTCTAATACATTTAATTTGATTTAGTTTTCATTTTATCTCATTAATTCACATTTCATTGACAAGAATGATAATTAATATTAAAAAATTTAATAAAATATTACATACTAAATGTACTGCTTACAATGCTATAAAAAAAATATGTAAAATTTTTCTGTTAGACAATCGAGATGCATTATCACAGATGAAAGCCGATTTAGTTTGTACATATTTTCTCTTTTCCCTGTTAGAATATAGTACAGAAACTTGCAACTTTGATCAAACTGATAGTAAGATGTACTCTTGAACTGTGGTGTGGATGGCAAGTCCTAAATTAAACAACTTTCCCGAACGCTTAGTCTAAAGTTATGACGTGAAAATGAGTACCACTGTTTGCGATTGAGTGTTACATTAGCTTAGGTAAAGCTGCTATTGGGCGGTTAGTGAATACATATATTGATAGCGTTCTCTTATATTTATTTCTTAACCTTCCGGCAGTCGCTACGGCAATTGTAGCACGAGCAGTCGCTGGTTGTATTTTGTACAACATCATGTAATTTTAGTTAATTTGTGTCTAATTCCGTTTTACCTTACAAATAATGATAAAATAGTGTCAAATATTTATTATAGAATTAAATTTTTATTAACTTTTATAATTTTTTGGGCCTATTAGAATGGAAATATTTTATTTTATAAATTAAAAACAAAATGAAACTAATATAGATTTTTTAATTGACTTGATTTAAACATTACAGGACTATTTTACAAATAGCATTATGATAGACTAATGCGATTAATTAATACGTACTAACAATAAGTTACAGTTCCCTGAAATACAACATTTACGCATTAATAAGCGTATTATTTACAAAAAAATAAAACATGAAATTCACAAATAAATATCCAGTAATTTGAAAGGATATAGTTATAGTTACAAAAAATATAATAATTTTGTATATACAGTATAATGCACAAAAGTGTGTAAAAATTTATAATTAACAAAATGAAAATACATTGAGACATAATAAAATAAAAAATAATTACTAACATTAAAAACAAACAATGATTACAAAATAATGTAAAAATTGTTGGAAAATAATAAATTTATTTACTGTCCTACGTGTGTAAAATTATAATTTTTATATGAAAAAATTTTTATAAAGCATCCATTGCATGATATTAGCAATATCTTGTACTGACTTATCTATTTTTATTCACTCATATTTCTATGAATGCATTTTTTGCAAATTACCTCTGATTTAGAATGCGCTTTACAAATAAATCTACAGCACTTGCTGCATTGAATTGTGCTAGAATTTTTCTTTCTTCCGCATAAAATACAAGTACCTCTTTTTTTTCTGTAGTGGTTCCAATTCATTACCTTCCATTTGTGCTGGGTAATTGGTATTTAAAAATGCTTTTACATCTAATGGAAGAGAAGGAATTTTAGGCCCAGAAAGTAAATGTTTGTTCATCAGATCTAATCCTAGTTCTTTTACAAAAAACCGTCTCCGTTGTGGTTTTACATCGCACTTTGCCATCAAATAGATAACTTGAGAATTTACACCAGCAATATTCAGCAATGAACAAAAGATAATATTCCAGCAATAATATAATATACCACCAATATTTATAATATCACCGGGAATATTCAGCAAGTGTTCCTTAACCTTCTTGTTATTCTTGCAACATTATTTAACTTGCACATAGTTTGTCCAGAGAATCAACTCCTCCTTTAGTCCGATTATAATCAAGAATAATCTCGGGTTTCTG
>JAAAKQ030481985.1:4774-22284 GCA_010016005.3 Zanna intricata
TTACATCAAACGTTTTATTCATAGTATTTGTGTGTGTATGTGTATTTGTGCGTGTGCGTGTGCGTGTGTGTGTGTGTAATCAGTTATTTTCGTTTGAGTCTGAATGAATTTTTTTCAAATTATAAATTGTAAAGATATAGAAGTTTAATAAAATTTATTTAACGTACAAAGTGCTACCATTATGAATAGCATATCATAAAATATAACTAATCAAATTTTAGGAAGCGTAAACACACATATGCTCAGTAGTTTTATCAGGGATGTCTGAAGTAACGTTGGAACGGCTAATAGAATAACGGAAGGGGATAGTGTACCGCAACAGGACTAGGTAGCAAGAAGCCAGTCGCCTGTTCACTAATCCATTCTCATCCTGCGAAATAATTGAATTTTTTTTTTGGGGAGCGCACGACGAGGAATTGTTAGAAGGCCGGATATAAATGCTTCTACAATAGACAAACTAGTTCAACAACAAACGCTAAAAATCATGGACATATAAACTAAATGACAATATAAAACAAAATTAACAATCAAAATGTACAGTATCACAGAAAAAATAGTAAAATTCTAAAACGCTAACAAACACATTGCAATAATTATTAGATATTCGAACAGAAGCACAGCCTTAAGAAATATATATTAACATACAAACATATATATATAACATATATAGAAGTAACGTTGTCATATTTTTCACTAGAATATACTGTTAGTTGGCAGTCGCAGCGAACACAAACAGGTGCATCGATCTGAGTCATGAGATGTCCATGAGTGTGCCTAGTGTGCCCTATGTGGAAACTGCAAATAATAGCCTCCTTCGGCGGTTATTCCTATATTCTTAATAATATTTTCCACGGTGACGCAGTCTTCATAACTGGACGAAGTTTATTGTTGATGCTAGCATTCCATTTACTCTGCCACTCATCACTAAGCACTCTCTTCAGAAAACAGACAACATCATCCGAAACAACGCAATTATTGAACAGAGGCTGACAGTACTGACGGTTCTTTTGCCGTACTATCAGTCTGAAATTCAACATAGCTGGGGATCAAGCAGAAGCTTTACAATCAAAAGTTATGTTACGCTGTCATTTCAAAAATAATAGACTATATCTCACAGACTATAGGATGCCTAGTGTATATGTCACTAATCGCCAGCAAGGGATTCGTGGAATCTGAACAGACATGTACGTGTCGAAATGTTGGGCTAATTATATTTAATGTCTAATTAATAGCATAAATCTCCTGGATGAAAACATTGACGATGCTAAGACAACCAAAAATATATGTTCTGTTGTCAACTACAAAAGCACATCCAACAGAATGATAGTTTCTAGAACCCTCTGTACAAACTGTATCTACAATACAGTTATTTACAATATTATAAAATTTTTCTAACATAATCGAATTCGTGTATTTTTTTGATATCCGCAAAGACTAAAGCAATAATTTACGACAGAAGACCACCATAGGGGGTAATAACGTTGAGTAACAATAAGAACTGGAGGTAATTGTACATTCAGAGGTAAGAAAAGGACGAACTCTGATGCCTAGCGAGGCAGTAGATACCGGCTACTCCTTATATCCATTAAGGTGCAGTTTGTAGAACACCACGTCACAGGTCAGATGATTTCGTTGCGCTTTAATACGAGCTACATAGAAACAGATCATTTGATTTCGTCCGTACCAAAGAGATTACTCACCACTGTCCGTTAAGAGACTTACATCCGGACTTGAACAAAACACACCAGTAGTAAGACAAATTATAGACTGCATTGAGTATCCTAAGAGCGATGCGGATGAATAAGCCACACAGCCCTAGTCCAAACGGGAACGAACCACAGTTCGATTAAAGGTGTTTCTTAATGCATCGATAATTCAGCATCCCTACTACCACATCTTACCTGGCGCGCTGCCAAAAACTTCTTTAGAAGCGATTTTCTTTAGGAACTTATTTGGAAGTGAGTTGTTATCTCAGTCGGTAAGAGTGATTTGCCTCAGGGTCGTCCATGTAGATGGACGGTTGGGAAAGCAGATTGGATCGGATACAAAGATTCCTTTGACCAATACGACAGGAGTGGTAGCGCAATCCACCAACTTGCCATGTTAACAAACCTGATCCTCTACAGAAAGTGAATTTATCCTTCTAACATCTGCAAAGCCAAAACGGCCATTGTTTTTGGGTAGGACGAAAACTGCAGGAAGGGAACGTCGCGGGGCTTTACGTAATTTCAATCGAAGACATAAAACAGAATTACTCTGCGCCTTCCCGAATGGGAGAGCTGTATGCTTCCAGTATTTTGATGTGCTAGACGGAAATTATGCCGGAGCTATGTCGATGCTATTTCTCGGACAACTCGAACAACTCCATCATCGATTGTAAAAAGAAAAGCTCGGGTCATGTGTCGATTAGGACAACCTCTGATAGTGATTGGGCTGGAAAGCATTGGCTTCCTCGTCACCTCACCGATTGATGTGGCGAATAGGTTTGGAAATACTTTTTTCAGGGTCCCTTACATCGTCATATTGTCCTGAGTTTATGAAGTACAAGTTGCAGCTAGAAATGTATCTCAATTGTTATTGGAGACTCGCAAAATGAATTATTCGTCCCCATTTGTTTTTATGAGCTAAGATACACCTAAAACGATACGTAGGATTTCTTTTTCGCGAGTGGGACTGAATCATGATGAAATTTTATTGTTAATGAAATAATAATAATAATATAAAAATAATAATATAATAAATAAAATATTATTCAAAATTTAAATAAAATAAAACGTTTTTAAGAATTCCAAAAATTGATATTTTTAAACTTTGATCGGCTCCCCCACCCCTAATATTGCTCCCAAATTACTTTTTTGGGGTCGTTGCACTACTACTACGAGTAGGAAGACATAAAAAAAACTCTGTTAAAAAATATGAAAATAAAAAAAGTTTTTTCAATTTTTGGGTAAGGGGAAAATTTAGGGGAAGTTTTTTTTTTAAAATAGTAAGATAATCATGTACATATGGTTTAAGCTTAATATGAAGTGGTGTTATACTAGCAAAACTTTGAGAAAATTGACCCCAAAGAAATTATCCTTCCCAACCTCCAGGAGATATTGACCTCAAAACTTATATGATGATAGAGATGCATTGAAGTTGAAAAGTGTGTTAAATGTAAATGTTTGCTTCGGCAAACGTTTGAGTTTCGTTATGTAACAGAGTAGAAGGGGACCAAAAAAAACAAGTTTCTTGCGTCTGAAAAAGAGGAACTTTCTAATAAGGTAAGTCAACTTTGACAGAAGAGTCCCTTGTCCTCACACTCAAGGAGTTGGGTGTAGGAGTTGGGTGTCGTCACCCTTTGAAAAATTCAGCCTCATGAATTTCTGAGGATCAAGAGATCTGGAGTGAGTGAGGTTTTAAAGTAGACATCAAGGCCCATTATAACCAATAGATCCTTAAAAGAAGAATGATATAATAAATGTATATAACAACCAAAAAGTAAAAATAATAGCAAAAAGCAATACATTTTAAATCCTATAACTAAATCATAAGGTTTCCATCGCTTATCCTATCATGTTTCTGGTTGTAAAAGAAAGAGTAGAATATCAGAAGTCATCCTGTTGTAGGTAACACTGATTTACTTACAATGCAACAGTAATGGTAAAAATACACTATTCTTCCAAAGAGAATGTCTGCTTGACAAGTGAATGTTTATTATAAAACAGACTTGATCTTGTGAACTGTAGGAGTTTCAAATAGAAAGGCTGGAGTTTTAAAAAATTCTTTATAGATACTTTGTGGAATGCCGAAACCAAAGTTTCGTTTCCTAGTAACAGAAATCTGGGATAATCTCTCATTAGTTGTGATAAGATCTTTTTTTTTTTATAAAATATAGTACATTAATGTCTGGATAAAAACTAGGTAGAAAGAATAGGTACAAAGAAAGAATACGTCTCGAGTAACAAGTGAATTATTTTAATAATAATCACGTATCTATTAAATAAATGAGTACAATAGTTTAAAGTTTAGAGTTACCACAAAAACAGACAACTTCGCACACACGTCCAAGTAAAAGAGAAATTGTGATTTAGTAAGTGAAGGCAAATTGTGATGAAGAAAAGTGTATTTTTTGGGTGAGAAAAAGTGTGTTTTAGTGACATGATAGAAAGTCTTTTGATTAGGTAAAGTGTGCTTTAGCTTTCTAAAACATACTTTTCCAAATGTACAACGTTAACAAATCTGCGCATATTTCCCTTATCAAACCACAGAAAGAAATTATTGAATTCCAATCATGATCATCGGCCGATCTCAGAATTCATTTGTATGAATATTAGAAAAATTATTTATCTCATATGAATGCTGATGGAAAAAAAAATTTTATCCTACAGAAGCAATAATAAAAAGAATTTTTGTGAGGAAACTCTCTGTCTCTATAGGGGTTTTTATTTATGAATACATTACACAATTTTATTTCGGAGAGAATACTCATCAAAATGTTTATTTCCAGCGATTGTTTTTTCTTTTTTTTTTCTTTCCTGGCTAATATAGCTAAAACAGCTATATTAAAGGGGAAAGTATGCTGATCATGTCAAAAATTAGGTATCGGGGAAATTTTTACGTTTTAGGGTCCAACTAATTCGTCCAGACCAAAAATGTATATGTCAGAACTACTTTTGGCCTTATATCTCAGGAATAAACACACCGATTTGGCTTAAATATTTCCATACATGGACCATTAAACACATTTTTTTTTTTAATTAATTAATGGGTTGGAGAATATCGCGACAACTTTCATTTTCAACTTTCAATTTTCATCAGAGGCATTTTAGAGACAAATTTACTAAGTCAAATTTGTTGTCTACGATGAATATATAAATAATGCAAAAAAAGAAGTTTTTCAAAAAATCAATCCCCGACTCCTAACATTGGAAATATGTTTTTTGTTCTTTTGCTTTTCTCACTTCAGTTTCAATATTTTTCAGAAATTTTTTGAAATTTTATCCTTCATATATTAATCTATCAAGTATCTACAATTTTTAAAAATTATAAACCCCGGATCTCTAAAATTCAGAAAAGTTTTTTGAAAAATTTTTTTCTTTTCATTTTAGCCTTTATTGAATAAGGTTTAGATTTATAAAAAACTTTATTTAAAAAAAATTTAAGCTTAACCTATATACTTAGTAAACACATACTTAGCATATATTAGCAAATTGTCATGAAAATTAAATTTAATTTAAATTTATTAAAAAAAAATTTAGTTTATAAATAATCTTTTCTTCTAAAATTTTTCTGTCATTCTTTAGGTGATGAATTTTCTATAGGTTTTTTTTTTTGGTTAACTTATTGATTTCAATGTCAATTTAAATAATTTTACATTTTATATTTTTTTCATTTAAGTCTATTTTATTTAAATTAATTCAATTAAAATTTTTTTTTGTTTTCTTTTTTTATTTTTATGTATCATGTTACAAAAATCGTCTATTTTCATTTAGTTAAATTTCATATTTTTACTTAATTAGTTCTTTTTAATAATCATCCTATTATGATATGAAATCGCGGCTAGCGCTCAAGGCTTCTTTTGCTAGCTGCGTCAAGGATAAATATGTTAAATAAAATTGTACATGTAATTTTCAATTGACAATAAAAAAGGACAAAAAAATTTTTTAAAATAATAGCTAATATTGAATCTGTTTGATTAAAACATCAATTTTATGAGTAGAATAATATATTTTGACATTATTACCTTATTTCAGGTGATTTTCTTTTAGTATACTGTCTTTAATATCCAAAAAGTTTTTGAATTTTTATTCAAAAAAATATTGTATTGTAGTAATATTATTATATATTTATTTATTTAACTAAAGGCCGTATTTTTTTTTTCTTCAGTTAAATAAATAGTTCTAGATTTAATAAACCACTTAAATAACTAGAAAAATGGTATAAAACCCACTATAAGATGTTAACTAATTACAATTTTTTTTTTTTTTTTTAAATAATCTTTCTTCTACTTGTAATTCAGAATACTCATTTATTAAAAAGTCATTAACTAGTTGAGAATCTTAAATTTCTTATAATAATATTACTGATCATTATCTGTCTGCTGGATCCAATAGATCTCTTTATATTTACAATACAATAATTAAAAAGACTTTCTAGAGAATAATTACAATAGAATTATTAAAGATTTAGCGATTCCTCATCACTGTGCACAGTTATATTTGTCACGTGCTTCCTCTTTTTTTCTTCATTTTCTACTTTTTCCCGTCATTTTACTTGTTCAATTAATCTTGGGTCAGGTAATGGATCGTTGACTATCATATATCTTACTCTACCTTCCCCTAATCTTTTCATTGAACATCTTCTACAATATCTTATAACATAAGATATTGTAGAACTCAAATCTTATGTTACTTTTTCTGAAAATAAATTTCCCCAGGAGACTTTTGTAAATCTTCCTTCATAATATTTATATTAAAATTTCAAAAAATTGAAATCCTGAAAAATGTAAGAAATTCCCACTTTAAAAAAAAATAAAGGCTGGACTTCAAAGAAAATTTATATTGAATATTTTATATTGATAAAATAAATTCTACTAATTTAATGAATTTTAAAATTATTGTTTGGTTCTATATTCAAAACTATAATTTTCATTTAATGATATGTAATTTTCATTTCAAATACAAGAAAAATGAAACAACATAGCAAGAATATTTTAGGAAAACAAAATCATGATAAATATTAGTCACAAAAGAATTTTTTTAAGCAAAAATAAATTCACCGTTTGTAAGATGCATTTCTTTCATCTATATATTAGGTTTTAATGATAAAAAAGATCTTAAAGCTTAATTTTCTGAAATTAATATCTACTTATTTACTCGAGTAACAAGATAGGAATACAATAACAATAAATAACACTACCTGTATAACTTATGTACATATATACTACGGAATATCGTAATATTCAAACTACAAAAGCTAATATATATTATGAAGAAAAACTTACCTTAATTTCATACTTCTCGGATAAAAAAAAAAATAATATATATATTTCCATTTAATAAAAAAAATATGCATGTATAAAGAAACAATATTATTGTTTACATTAATAAATTAAATTTATCTATCGCTATGAATTGTTTTTGTTATAATTATATTTTAATAACCTGTCAGTTTACATGAACCATGGTCTCATTATAAACAAACGAATATAATTTGAGAACGAGTACATAATACAGTTCGCTAACTGTAACTAATCTAACTTGACAAGTCACAAGAGAGTAGCATCAATTAAAACCCAAAAGCATATATAACGTCCGGAAAATCACAAACTAGTAAAAAAATATTGTTTCCTCTTGTTTAAATCATACCCATACAGTCTACGTCTCTTCTTATATTATCCTATAATATTACCTGATTAAAATTTCTGGAAAGAAATACAGTAGCAAGAATAAAAACAGCTGTATTATTGTTTTCATTTGGGTATAGATCAGACAGACTTATTTAAAGTATACTAATAGAATTTAATACGTATTTACAAGCAATATGCGCATAAGTACACAAATAAATAAAAACTACTTGCATATTTAATTTTTATATTAATAATTAAAATTGATATAAAACATAAAAAAAGGTATAATTAAAGGTTATTGAAATAAATTCATAAAAAAACTATAAAACCAACACTTCAGTTATCACATCGAGAATCCTAGGTTAATTGATAAACCAAATTAATAATAGATAAAGCCTTACCAATGTAATTAATGTACGTAGCGGGCGGGAAGCTCTTTGGGATAGTTATGAAATTATTAGGAGAACAGGTGCAGCTTACCTTCTATGGATATAAAACGTCTTAGTGGGTTCTACCGCGTTCAAAGCACAGTTGTATGCGCCTCAGTGTCCGGATGTTCATCCAAAACAGCATATGAGGGGATGATCATTTCAAGTGCTGACCGAATAGCGTCTTGAAGCTGCTCATTGTTGAGTATCTGCGTTTACGGATCTCTACGCCACAGAGTGCATGCCTCACTCTGCAGAACTTTTTCGCGTTGGTTTCATCCGTGATCGTTAAATCGACGATGCCTCCACAGCGCACACGTCTCATCTCGAATACTCGGCCTCTCTGATACATGGCGCACCAAGAAAACTCCTCCGTTGCAAAAGCCTTCTTCTCCCATGTTAGTAACGTTTACCTTGATGGTGACGATTTCCCAAAACGCACAAAGAAATAATTCATAATACTCTCCTATTTAACCAGTGTGTGGACATTCGTGGACCCACACACAGCTAACAAACGCTCTTCGATAGAGAACGCACTCATATCCACCATCGTCACATTCTACTACGACTAAGGGTATACCACGACGAATGAACACACCGAACGATCCCCACCACGGCTTATCTTCTCCATCTTTTCAGCAGTATGAGCAATAACAGCGGTGAGAATTGACGCAGAACCCGTTTAAGCTGCGGATTTATTACAATGTAAAAGGACGTCCCGCCCATTCCGTGCTATCCATTTTTATAATAAAAAACTAAATGTTTCTTTTTTCTGAATTTTTACCAAACGTGGTATTAATTTTTTTTTAAACCGAACATATAAAAGCAAATGGAATATCAGTGCGGTAAAAATATATTACTTTACTGCATTGGTTGTAAAATTTGATTATTTATATATTTTTATTTTATTTATTGGCATTAAAATATTTGTAGGTCAATTTGCAATTACAAACAAAACAAAAAAATAAGAAAAAACAAAACTTAGATAACATTAAAATGTATCAAGGAATAATATTACAATTATTGATTAACAGTACTTCATACTACTCGAAACGTTTTAGAAAATTATTATAGATTACGATCAATTTTAAGTAATTAATGGAACAATCAATTTTTCGTCCTTATATACCTTGACTGCATCAAGGTTGTAATGATGATTGAATCACCAATAGAAGTTATGTTTATGCGCTACCGACGTACAGTTCAGCAATTTCACAGCTTAGTTATACCAAATTTATTTATATATTTTGTAGATGATCAATTCACCACATCAGTTTGAAGCTGACACGTAGGTATGTGAAATGGAAATTTTATAGAGTATGAAATATACAATTTTTGACCGGAAATCGATTATACGACCCTTCCGGATGAAAAGATGAGACTCAAAAAAAAAATATATATATATTAGTATTTAATTTAATTTACGTTTTCATTTTTCCATTTCACACATAAAATATTATATATCGCAACAGTGTTTAATCTATAGCAGTTTCGTTGTTAGCTCATCCAGCATAATACGAAGTGTATTTCTATGTATCCATATAATAGATATGATTCATCACTAGGTAATTTCTAAACATTAATGAATATTGCTATCAATCACCGGATAACCTTTATGGCTTATTTATCATTACAATGTAAATTATATACCTAAAGTAAAACCCCGTTGATATAAATAAAGAATAAATACTAGTTAATAAACTGATTTTTTTAATTAAATATCAATAATTTCCAAATAAAAAGTTTCTACAATATATTAAAATATGCTGCAATTATTTCTATTGAGGAATTCACTCAAACGAAAACAATTGGTTCTATTCTGATGGAAATACAGTAAAGTCCATCATACATGCTAATACCTTAAGCATGAAATTTCATGTTTTATATTCTATTTTTAATATTACATGGAATGTATCACAGATTGAGAATGTTTAATAACGAGTTCGCATGGTTAGACCAGCAATCTTAGCAATTCAAGCAATCTGATTGCATTATTCGTATCTTATAATTAAGCGGTTTTTCGTATCCACGCCTACCGAGATTTAATCAAATAATACGGAAACAACTGAACTCTATCTAATTTATTTATATAAATTTCAATTGTATATTACTTTTTTTAGTCACCGTTGAAAAAAAAACATTATTTATAATGTACCTCAAAGAGTTAGAAGTCTTCGCATTATTTTTAATTTAGAAATGCGTTGTTAACTATATTTGTTCGAAATATGTTTTTTCTAGTGACAAAAATTTTCATTAAAATTTCAAATTTCATTTCATTAATAAAAACTGATTAAAAATGTTTCTTTCACTTTTTTAAAGTTCCATTCATGAAGTGAGGTTATCTTTCTACAATAATAATTCAGAGATTTTTTCTGTTTTGTGGTTTGTTTTTTTTTTAGATTTTATTAGGTGCATCCATTGAGGTTTGATCACATGAAGAAACCTATCTTGTATACAATAAATCGATCACAAATTAAAATGTATGGTGTTCACATTTTCGAAGATGTTTTTTAAGGAAAAAATATTTTAATTTAATAAAATGACTTACAAACTTCTTAATGTGTGTTAATTCTATTTACTACCCCGTCTTGCAACAGTTTAGCCGTATCATCAGATCTGTTTGTTTAGTTTGTTTCTTTAATATTTAGATTTTTAATAATTATTGTTCCGTGAGTATGTTAATCTGAATAAAAATTAAAAATGAATCTTTCTAATTGGAAGAAACTCCCTACTAACAGAATATCTCTTCTTTGGTAACACCAACCTACATTTGTAGGCTTTAGTATTGACTAATTGTAATTTTGAAGAGTGGCGTAGCGTATTGAATAATTATGTACGAACAAACGTTTGATTACCATTTAGAAAATTAAATAAAGGATGAACGTAAATTATTCAACGCAATTTAGGGCTTAATTAAATATGAATAAAACAATATAGCGGACGTTGACTTTTTCAAACATTAGTGTAGGTACTAGCATAACTGATGACCTTGAATAAACACACCGATGCGATGTAACGACAGGAGGGATCGTTAGTTGAGCAATGGCTACCGTGCAGGCGAAAGTAATGTACGTACTATGGTTTTATGAAAGCGGATCTCTTATTACTGTTCGGAGACTTTTTCATTTAGAGTATGGCCGTGATCCTCCTAATAAAAACTCTATTAAATTTTAGTATCAGAAGTTTAAGGATACAGGAAATATAGCACACAAAAAGATACTGGCAGACCTCCCGTCTCAGAGGAAGTTGTGGATCGAGTAAAGAAACTTTCCAGAGAAGCCCGGGTAAATCCACTCGTCGTACGAATTTAGAACTGGGAATACCACAATGGACAATAGTGAAGGGGTTCTACTCAAGCCCCTAAGTTGACATTTACAAAACTCAGTTGGTGCATGCAATTGAAGATGATGATAAACAATGCCGTTACAATTTTGCCATGGACATTCTTGAAATACTGAACGAATATAATCTGTTTTTAGAAAAAAAATAGATGCATTTTATCTGACGCGTTACAAGAATGTGGAGTACCATAGATTGAACATCGTAACCCATTGTTACGTAATTGGGTAATTGGGAAGTAACCCAATGTTTACTTCCAACAAAATGCCGCACCACCTCACTGAGGTTTTTACGTTAGGAACTACGTACATGAATAATTCCTAGATGTTAGATTGGACCAGTTCCCTGGCCACCCGGGATTCCCTGATGTTACGCCACTCTATTTTTCTTTTTTTCTTTTGATAGTTTATCATAGACAGGATGTACACAATGAAGGCTGTCAAAGTCAATGAACTTAAAAGAAGAATTGAAGGTTAATTAATGGAATGACACCAGATATTCTTCGTAATGTGTGGTGTGAAATTGAATATCGTCTAGATATTTTACGTGCCACAAAATGTGCTCGTGGGGAACTTCTTTGTAGTTATAACAATTGTAAATAAAATTATTTGAAATTTTCAATAATAGAGCATGGATGTAAGTTCATTACTTTGAACTTTTTTAATAACGTCTAAAATGTACAAATAATTTATGCTCACCCTATATTTCAATAGCCTCTAGTTAAAGTTTCTCCAGGACTCATGAATTATTACTTGGAAAAAATCAATCCTTTTTAAGTATTTTATTCAACAGTATCATTTTAATCAAAATTATAAATTTCCACGATGAAAAAGATAAACAAAACGACAACTAATGTCAAACAAAAATTAAATTCCGTAATAAAATTTACAAATTATGCACTGTAGAATTTTTATAAACATCACGAGACATCCAGTTACTTTGGAAGTGGAATGTAAGATTGATTCTGAGAGATCATTAAAAATATTTCTGTAATATACGTTATAAATTACATAAAAAGCATTTAAAAAATTCTAACTCGTAGATTTTATATGAAATCATGTACTTTCTATTCATCAACGAACTCAAAAGTGTTTTAAAAATTTACATAAATATGTATCTGTCAGATGGATATAAAAAAATATGTTAAAGTAATTCCATTCATGTAGGCATAAATATGTCAAAATTAAATTAAAACCATATTTTATGTTCTATGACCATCTAACTTACGTCAGTTGGAATTTTACGTCAGTTCTTCACAATCCAATTTAGTTTTGTTATTTCCAAACAACAAGAACAATTGTTTTTTTTTAATAAAATATTTTATTGTTATTAAACTCATGCTTTTCCTATAATTTGTTTTATGAGAATACATTCTAGTTTAACCTTTTTTAAGCTTTATTTTCCACCTTCTAATTGTGAATTATTAATTTTTAGTTAAACAAAAAAAAAATTATAAAATAATTTTATACATTTATAAAAAAAAATATATATATATATTAAACAAAAAAAATTATCAAACGACTGTAAATGGGAAAAATAATAACTTTTATTCTAACTTTTTATAGACAGTTTATAAAAATAGCATAATATTAAAATATATTTAACAAAGTCTGACATAAATACACGTATTAACAAACTAAAGGGATAAGAAATGAGTAAACATTAAGTGGTTGGTTAGCGTGAATTTACTTCATTTTCCTAGTCCACGCTATAGACTATTTAGATTACACAACATATATTATAACCTACAGGCATTTCAACAAAAAGTAATACTTATTTATTCAATCTATAATGCAATGTAATTGGAAACCGCAAATGTAATTGGAAAATGTAAAAATATCTATGGTAGATGTTAATAAAGCTCTTCAGGCAAAAATTACTACTGACTGATAAAAATAAAGTATTATAAAATATACTACTATAAACACATTATAAATTCCCTTACATTATACTCTACGTGGTTGAATCGGTAATAAAAATGTTTTCATATCACTTACGTATACTTTGAACAATGTCTTTTGACGTATATAGATACAGAAACAGAGGTATCAGCATTCTTAAAGCAAAGAAAGCAAAAGCAATACTAAAATGAATGGGCCTTTACAACAAAATTGCATAATTAAATAACTCTGATTATTGAATCATTTTGCTTCCTTTACTCCGTCTAATTGTTTATGTTTAAAAAAAATTAATTTATATGTAAGTATAAATTAAAGTAATTATTTTTCATATTTTTTTTAGTAAATATATATATAAAAGAACATGTCAGGACTGATTGACTCAATACTGCACGCTCAGAAAAAACGACTGAAGATAAATTGATGAAAATTTGTATACACATTCTTCTTACGGTATGTGTGAGTACTGAGAAAGGATTATTTTTAAGTTCCGAGTTTAAAGGGTTAAAATGGAATAATATTGAATTTACTATGTTTTTTTAATTTTCGGTAACAAATGAAGATAACTTGGTTTTTGGTGGATGAAATCTTCATGTAAATATTTAAAACTAGTCTCTAGATTTTTTTTTAAATGTTTGTATAATGGTTAAGATGGTTTAACATTAAAGTTACTATTTTTTTTATTTTTCTATAACAGAAGAATCGACTTGCATTTTTGTGAGTGTGATCTTTGATATTCAAAAACCAATTTATAAATTTTTGAAATTCGACCTTAAAAGAGGCGGAGAAAAGTAAAACATTTCGAAAAATGATTGCTAATTTTCCTGATCTCCGACTATACTAAACGAGATATTTACTTGGTTTGGGCTTAAAAATACTCTACAGATAAATTAATATCTAAAAACCAGTTCCAAGTTTTTTTGAATTTTAATATTCTAAGGGGTAAAAAAATATAAACAGCGGTAGCATAAACGGTAAAGATGTAAAAAAAAAAAACCAATTGAATTAACCTTTGTAAAATTTGATAAGATTGTGTTGATAATTTATGTTTGTAATTCTGATTATGTATTTCGCGAGCGACGACGCGACGGGAACTCTAAAAACCAGTTAGTGAATTTTATACTGACCAAACTGTTGTTCTGAAGAAATTACAATACACTGATAGTGTTTATAGATTGAACAAGCTTTAAATTTTATTTATCATTATTATTCTCACAAGCATGAGTTTAGTGACAGAAAGAGTCCAGGAGGCAGAGCCCTGGCCGGCTAAACCTCTCCTGACCGCGACGGGAAACGCAAGTAACCATATCGCCGGCAGAGCCTTAACGGGGATGCTAGTATGAATATAATGTAATAAACACGTAACTCCTTAGGCCTCATTACAATAAAAATAAATAAAAAAACAAACGTTAAAAATAAATATACAATATATAGAAATCCTATTTAAATATAAGTAATCATTCTCCCTTCATTCAAAATATACACACAACTTTTCACAAATGTTAGATCACATCACCTATTAATACACACACTTATACCACCTGATTTTTATACAAAATATGTCGAACTCTATTAAAATGCCAATACATAGTTATTTTTATACATCTGCTCTCCGATTAAAGAACAATCGATTTTGTAGGTGATCAATTTTGACCAAATTTCCATGAAAAACATAAACCTTTGGATTGTTTTAGTACCTTTAAAAAAGTTTCAGATACACTGTTTGAATTTTTTTATTACTGGTAAATTCTAAATAATCTGGCAAAGCACTACATGACTTTCAATTGCAAGGTATTGCATAGCTTTTACATTGCAAAATCTTTCTGGCGAAGCCGAAGTCTTCACAATTCAACCATTAAAAGTCTTCTTTTTTTTAACTTTGGGACTCTCGTACCCGAAGCTCTCGTAATTGAGCTTTTTTATTGATTATAATTATTACCAAAATAAGATTTAGACAATAAATGTTCGAATTTCAATTAAAGAAATTTTTTATTTTGGGGGCTCCCCTTAATCTTTGAGGACAATCTAACAAAATGTTTTTTTTATGTATAAATGATCATTAGCAAAAATAACTCTGTGTGTGTGTGTGTGTGTGTGTGTGTGTGTGTGTGTGTGTGTGTTTTTTACAGGTGCGGAAAAATTTTTTTAAGGATTTTTTTTTGTCTAAAATTATTCATGGTTTCCTTGAATTTCCTTCCGTAAAGTTTTCTCTAAATCTAACATACCCCCTTCAATAAAATTTTCAAAAAACTTTTCTGAATTTTTAATCCGGAATCTACACTAAAAAAATTGTAGACATTTTTAATAGATCAATACATGAAGTATAAACTTTCAAATTCAAAAAAAATTTGAAAAATATTTTAACCATAAGAAAATAGAGCGAAGAAAAAGAAAATATATATTTCAATGTTAATAGACGGGGGCTGCTGATTTTTCTGAATTATTTATGTATGTAATGTAGATAACAAATTGCCAAAGTTATTTTTCTAATGTGCCTTTGAAAAAACTGAAATGTTTTTTCTTGATACTTCTCCTTTAAGAATTTTTGAAAAACATTAATATGATCTATGCCTCATAAATGAAAATATTTAAGCCAAACTTGAAGCAAATCGGTTCGGTCAGTTCTGAGATGTAAAGCCGAATCATTGCGACAAATATGAATATGTTTTGTTCTTGTTTTTGTCTAGATGAAATTGGACCAAAACGTTAAGATTTTTTTTTAAATTCCGATACCCTATTTTTGGAGTGATCACCACAATTTTCCCTTTAATATGACTAATCTAGCCATATTTTTAGGGAAAGTAAAAATGATTGTTTTTAAATCTTGATATCAAAGGCATTAATTAACTGATAAAGCCAGATTGTTTTACATTTTATAAAATTATGCGTCACATCATTTTAAATGTTTTGACCCAATCCGTAATTTTTTTTTAACCTCCGCGACTGCCGTTAGGTATATCTTCAGAAGATGGAGATGAATGATTTGTAGTGTGTGTTAAAGTACCATGCCTGACCGGGATTCGAACCCGAGACCTCCGGATGAAAGGCCGAAAAAAATTTGTAATTATTAATTTAATATTACTTTATTTTTTATGCTTTTAATAAAAATAACTTTTCCACAACAATATACACGGAGAAATTTCGGTTATCTTGGGTTTTAATTTCGTTTCGAATTCATTGTTGTAATAAACAAATTTAATGTTAATAAATAAATGAATGTAAAATTCATTGTTAAATAAATACAAAGGCAGCCTGACTTAATAACACATCTGGACTACACCTTTGGGGTCACTTGAGATCATTAGTATATGAACAAAAGTGTAACACAAGAGAAAAGTTAGTCATTAAAATTCTCAGTACGGTAAACTAATAGAAAACAATCCTTTTGAAATTAACGGAAAGCCAGCAAAAACATAGTTCGTCGAGCAGAGTTCTGTATCCACTGTGGCGAAGGACGTTTTCAGCTGTTTATTTAATTGTTTGTAAGTTGGTTTTATTATTTCTTTTTGTATTTTTTATTTTTCTAAAGTATTTAATTCTTTTGTTTTCAAATATTCAAAATTGTATTTTGTTTAGTACCTAATTAAAAACCGCTATATTTTGATATATTTTGTTTTTAATCAAATTCGACATTTTTACACTTGTATTTAGTTTCTGTGGACTTTATTCATGCCATTTTACACCAAATCAAATTCAGTTACAGGTTTTATTCGTAACTTTTATGTGTTTATTACCTATTTAACAAAATTAATTTACATAAAACATAAAATAGTGTATTTTTCGATCCCAATTTTATTGTACATTTACCCAAGATTTCTCAAAACCTTCTAATAATACAGTAATAGGAGCTTTTTTTCAATTATTTACGCCAAATTTCATACAAAACCATTAAAATTACCCATTAATTTGGGGTTGCTATGAATTACGAGTTTGGCTTAATTTTACCGAAGGCGCAAAATCATACCAAAACTTTTCGCCAGCAGACACTAGATAACCAAGCGTTTCCTACGGGTATTATAAACCTATGGGAATGTTTATATAAACATAGTTCTTTATTTTTTTAAAATAGAACATGTCCTGTAAACATCTGTAATAAAGCTACGCATTTGTACATATATACTGAAAAAAAATCTTAAATAATCTGGTATTTCAGTACCATTTTGAAAATTTTATTTAGCATATCTCTATTATAATTTACTTTAAGACGTACGCATACTCTAAAGAAAGAAAATTAAATCAATTAGAAAATAATTAGAAAAAATGGAATAGAAAATTAGAGGAAAATCGAATATAAAAAATGAAACAAATCTCCTTAAAGAGAAAAGGTTTTGTAACGGAAAATACTAAAATTTAACTGTATCGTAAATTTAATCAGGATTAAACTGACAAATTAATCTGCTAAAAATTACAAACCCCATTTTTAGAGACGAATCCAATAGAAAATGATTTATAATCGTTGATTATCAAGAATCGAATTTGAATCTTTTTAATCTCAAATTCTGTACACAGGTTTAG